>JAQQZY010000017.1:7919723-7930822 GCA_030068375.1 Ostorhinchus rueppellii | reverse complement strand
ATCTGCTGAAGCACCTAACAACTACACACGCTACCACAAAGCTAACGGAAATAGTTACTTTCCCTGGTAACTAGTTATTTTTATTATAGAGTAATTCCGTTACTAACTCTTACTTACTTTTTGGAAGAAGTAGTGAGTAACTATTAACTAATTACTTTTTTAAAGTAACATGCCCAACACTGATTACATTATGTGCTAAGTTATATATAGGAAAGGAAGGAAACATAAGGAAACAGAATGGGAAATAAGCCTTATCCATAACTGTCCTGGTATTTGCACCTCACATCAGCCATTCCTGCAGGACTGAGGCAAAGTTCAGCCCTTCATCCTCACTATGTTGTAACAGATGTTTAATTCAGAGTCCCTTTGACCAGACATGTATTGCATTTGATTACAGCAGCGGAAAAGTAATGATCTTAAAATCTATCTCATTTATCCTTAGACCAAGCTCCATCTTTTAAAATGGTCTACAGTATGGTAAGGCATGAGGCTATCGCAGCTCATCCTGGCCTACGACGACTACGTTTGCACAAAACCACAGAACTCACTTTTGCTTTTATTGGCACATGCAACGACAGACATAAAAGAAAAGTAATCCCTGTTACCCTTTTATATTTAGTCTGGAGAAAATGTTGAAAAAAAAGAAAAAATCTTTCTCTCACCCCCCTGGGTGGTGTCTCCTTCAGACTCGGTTCCTCTACCAGAGGCCTGGGAGCCTGAGGGTTCTGCACAGGATCTTAGCTGTTCCTAGCATTGTGCTGTTTTGGACAGAGATCTCTGATGTTGTTCCTGATATTAACATCAGAGATCTCCGTCCAAAAGTATGCAATGCTAGGAATAGCTCGGCAGGGGCAGAAGGTTGCTGGTTCAAATCCTCGTAGGAGCGAAGCATGAATCCAGGTGGGGCCTTGGAGAATGGTCTTTACGCTACATGCCTATACCTCAGAATGAGCGGTACAATAAATTAAAGAGTGATACCGGCTCGGACAAGGTCTGCGTGAGGTGTTGGAGAACCAGGACATCCTGATGTCCACTATAAATGTAACAGCATTTTTGTTTTCTGTTTTGCTCGGCACAGGCAGTTGTTGCCAGATACATATATGGAATAGTTCTTTTCAGAGGTCAGGGAAGTTGTATTTGTAACTGATAATTTGATGTGTTTTCATATTTATTGTCATCAGCATCAATTTCATACGCCATAATCTTGAAGTCATGCCTTAACCTTTATTCAGCAAAGACTAAGTTCTGTTTTTCAATGGAGACCTGGTGAAAAACTCACATCATTATAAACTATATTCATAAAATGAAGCATGAAGATGACATAAAATACATGTTAACACTGATGAGAAGACAGAATGCACATAAAACACAGTCCTGCTCAGGAATAGCAATTACTCCACATTTCCACATCTTTTTCATAGACTTAAATTCACCCCAAGAGACAAAACCATGGAGGTGTAGTGTATTATGAAGGTTATTTTATGATCAGGGAGCAAAACAGGAGAAAGCTGTTACCTAGGAAAGAAAACCACCTAGCTAATTAATGCTAGACCAGGTTTACTTGTATACAAAGCATTAATAGTCTTGGGATCACTGTTGTGCTTAATGTCATTTTGGTCCATTCAATAGCCAAGGATTTTCCTCATACTCAACTTTGTGGAATTCAGATTATTTAGGTCTTCATTTTCGTGAAGTTTGATCATTGTTTGTACGCTATTTCACTTTTATATCATTTCATCCTCAAATTTGATATTGATCTGCTTGAATTGTAGCAATGTAAAATACCTCAATTTAAACACTTAAAACGGTATAATTACAACTGAAAGCACAACAAAACATGGTGTCCACAGATCCTTAACAACTCTTAAGTTTCATTGTCTTAAATTATCCTTATATTAATCATTAATCCTTAAATCTGGCACTGAAATGTCTTAAAAAAAACTTCCATAGATACAATAAATGCTATTGCTATATTAGCTTTGGAATTATTTGTAAAGAATCAGTGTTTATCATTTTAAAGGTGGGGTCTGAGATGTTAGAAAAACGGCTCGAACAGGCTACATTTTGAGAAGACACAATTCAAAAGTCCCAACTCCTTTCTTCAGACTCCTACCCCGAAGCCACGCCTCCAGCCTACCGAAATGTGCAATGCTTGGGGCGGGACAAATGACATTTGAATTTGATAGACATCTCACTATTCAATCATTTCGAGTAGGCACTCAGAATGATTGGATGTTATTTTTTCAGTCCCGTCCGTTCCCCAGGTGACTAGAACTTTTCATTTTTGTGTCAGAGCATTTAATTATTTTTTTGTGATTTATAGCAATATAGTAAAAAAATGCTCCAGAAAAACATCTCAGACCGCACCTTTAAGATAACAGATGGTAATGAGTGACGTTTCAAATGATCATTCGTGGGTAGAGGGGTTCAGGTATGAGCTTCAACTTGAAGGTCTGTAGCGGAAGCATTAGTCATGAAGAAATGTAAATGTAACATTAGCCAGACTGACACATGGTTCAAGACTGCGAGGTCTGTTGTTCTGTTCTTTATGTGGATGTAAAGACTTGTAAAATGTCTTCCTCAAACCTGCAGATACTGTGATGATAGTAAATGCAAGTAATTACTTCCATTCCCGGTGTTACATAAAAATAACTCCCTTAAAGGTTCTCAAATATTTGAGTTGGCTGAAACAGAATTTCACATTTTCTTCCAAATAAAAGACTAAAGATACTATAGTCGCTTTTACATTGACCCTCAAATTGCGCGACTAGAACTTGCACATAAAAATTTGCCCAATGGAAAAACAACAATTTCACCAAAATGCTCGTTTTTTTTATTAAAATTTTTGCAAGAGGTGGTTTTTCCAGCATAGTGTAAATGGTATATCATGCAAAACTGCAATGGAAAGACCTTTTTCTGCAACTAGTCGCATAAAAAAAAAAAAAAAAGGATGTTGACGGACGATACAACAAACGAAGAAGAAGTTTTAAAGGAACCATGACACGGTAACGCAAGAATAACAAATAATTTTTTAATTTAGTACGAGACAGAGGGGTAATATATAATAAAAATGAATATATCTCTAAATTAACATGATATTTATGTTCGTCGCTATGTTTATGGAATGACTTCTTGTGTCATCTTGCAATAACAAATAAATCATCGCATTTGTGATTTAATAGAAAAAAAAACCATGTTATGCACCACTGTTTTATCAACATTTTGTAAATATCAGTAAAGTTTTGTGCATATGTCCAATAGAAAAACCACTTATGAGATGGTGGGGTTCACAATGTGCCTTGAATGGTTTAATATTTTTTTGTGTTAATATAGCCTGGAGGGAAGAAACACAGACCTGCTTAAAGCATTTCTGCCCTAGCTCTTGGCACCTCCAGTCAAATTTAGGAAAATGCTTACAAGAGAGAACTGCTCCAGATGAGATCTGTCACAGGAAGGTATGAAATACTGTCGCTATGTTAAATATCTTTATATTTTTGTTTACGTTTTCTCTTTACATATCCATTGATTTCACAGTCCTATCTTATTTCAGTGATAGAGATGATGGGGGGCAGTTATTTTTGTTCTTCTTCAGCAGTTTATCTATAATAGGAAGTGTTGTGTCAATAAAAATCTACAATTTCCTCTGGCGTTCAGGTATTTTGAACCCATGATGATATAACCTTCAGTGTGTAAATATATTCAGCCATGTAGCTCATTAGGATTTTCATGTTGTCGTTCTGTGTTGACTGGAGGAGATGTCATTGAGAGCTCACATTTTAATGGCCTATTTGTTCTTCTTTGCAAAGCTTCCAGGTAGTAGTAAAAGCCCAGCACTTTGCGGACAAAGACAGATGATGCAAATTGAAAAATGCTTTTCTTTTTTCCTCGCTGCCAACATGTCCCGTCACGGTTCTTCAGCGGGTTTCCACGTGTGGGAATTCAGAGGTGGACCGCTCTCTTAATTAGACTGTTTTGTCATGTACCGCTCCATCTGTCTTGATGCCACTGCAGCAGAGAGAGTGAATGAAGACGATGGAGAGACACTGAGGTGATGCAGGGTGGGGTCGGTTCTTCAATACCTGTATAGTCTGCACCAGATCCACTAACAGCTAGTGTGGCTTATGATGACTAACCAAGTGAGAAGCACATGGAATACAGACGACAAGCCTCCTCTACTGAAGTCAGATGAAAAGATCCCATTAAAGAGGCCAGGGTGTTACACCAAGATATAAAAAGAAGACAACCTCAACAGCAGGTTGTTCCCAAGTGCTGCGAGCAAATTATCCAGAAAATACTGAAACTGTGAACATATAAAAAGGAATAGGAATGGATTTGACTTGTGGTGGAAATCCGAGTAACTGAGGCCTACAACAACAACAACGGTACCACAGTGTAACAATTCTGCAATGCTTTATGCATGGGGGACAATGATGATGTCTGTGTAAGCCAAGAAGAAAAAAGCAAGAATTATGTGTTTATTTAATACATTGGGGTACACAGAGTTTGACAACTGACATCATCAAACAACAGACAAAAACAGAGTTCTTATTTCATATTTCTTGCCACTTTTATACAGAGATCCTGGAAAGAATCAAGAATCAAGAATCTTTATTGTCATTATGCATGGCACAACGAAATTCTGTTCCAGACGTTCTCGGCAATACAAAAAGTAAAGGCAAGGCATACATCTTTAGGCAAGGCAAGGCATACATCTTGAGATAAATATACAAAATAAAAATATAATAGGAAAGGTGAGATCGAGATGGTGATCCCACTTTTTTTCCACCATTGACCGATTTCCACAGCCAAGCCAAAGGAGTAACAGAGGTGAGACAGGCTGGACTTCTGACACAGTGGACCTGCGTTCAAGAATCAAAGGGGTGGTGATGCGACGCAGTGTAGTGTCATGTGTGACGTATGACATCTGCATTAGAAACACTCTGAGCATAGCAGTGTTGTTAACCTCTCCAGAGTCTTTCACTGTTCCACAGATGTTAACATGGATAGAGTCCTCCACCCAAGTGGCAATAGGTCACAGATCTCAGCATCTCTCCAGTTCAACATCTTTGTGGTTGCGTTGATATGTTTGTTTACCGTACATGGCCCACACTCATTTTTAAACCCCCCCGGTGGTTTAAAAAAGGTTGTACATGCAATACATCATCAAAACGACGCTTTGGTTGTGGAACAAGAGGTATTCCTTTTTCGGAACATGATTCCACCTTTGTCATTACTACCTCCAGAGGGTGTTACACAGCCAAGATAAAGGTGGGACCAAATGAGCCCACCATTTTGTTTACAGTCGTTCCGGAATAAAGACAAAATATTGCCACAACAGACGTACTGTGTAAAAGGGACTACTGACTGCAACTTGTATGTCCTTGCCTACTTCGAGCTTTGACAACTTTGCTAGGTGTGGTGCTAGTAAATGACTAATTTGACAGATTATGATATGGATATTTTGTTTATTATATTGCCATGTATTGCCATATATTGTCTCTATATGTCAGCCCTGAGATGAACTGGCAACTTGTCCAGGGTGTACCCCGCCTTCGCCCTTAAGTAGCTGGGATAGGCTCCAAGTGACCCCCGTGACCCTAGTGAGGATAAAGCAGGTTCAGAAAATGGATGGATGGATATTGCCGTTTGATATTTTGACCTCATTGGTGGGGCTTTGCATATGTTTAATGTAAATTTAGATGTACTGTAGAGTGGCAGAACTAAGGAGTGATAATGCTGACTTCCTCCTTGGCTTGTCAGGGTGGAGGTGGGGCTTTGAAATGTTGTATATCATACCATTGCATTGCTTTCAAGTACATTTCACTGGTATGTAAAATGCTTGAAATATTCTAAAATACCCACAATTGTGTAATAACTGCACTCCTATGACCAATTAGGGTTAAGGTGGGGTTTTTTTTTCCTCTGTGTAAATTATTCAGAATGAAGAACTGCAGTCAGGTCATTAAGGTCTCAGCAGGGTGTTGTTGAGATGGCCAGGCCAGGTCACACCATTTGTCTAACACTCAAGAGACATGAGGATAAGGCCTGTTGCTGTGGCAACCTCCTGTCTCGCAACACAAAGATGAGAGGCTCCTTTGTAATAACCAGCAGAACAGTAAAAAGAAGAAATTATGCATTAAAGCATTTACATGACAAATTAGGTCCCCAGTGTGTTTCTGCTGCTGGGCATCTCTCAGTCGAAACAATAGCAGAGAGTAGGCAGATTTCCATCCACAAGCATCGTCATTTTAACTTTGTTGGGAAATTGGTATGAGAAAATGTACTTTTATGCATGTTTTCATCCTTTACTGTAAATATTAACAGGTGGTTCTACATCATCATCCTGAAAGTTTGCCCATGATAAGTACAATTTTATACAATAACATGCAGCGCTTATCAGACCTGCTGATGTACTTCTCCAATTGGATTTCATTGCCGTTTTCCGTCTAAGATGTTATTTTTTGGTTTAATTCAACGCTGTTTCAGTTTCCTTGTTGGTCCACACATGCAGGCACAATTATTCACCAAATCTCTTTCCACTGCACTTATTTGCATTTACCTTTTATTTATACGCTGACTTTGCAACCTCTCCCACATGTAAAAAGTTTTTGGAGATATTTGAATGTGCAAATTTAAACTGCACATAAAAACTGCTGGATGGAAATTCTCCTAACGTCAATTGCAGCACACTGGGTCAAACTTGGGTCGAACTGAAAAACTCAAATTAAAAACCCACTAGGGGATTTTTGTATTTTTAGGTGGCTTCTATCAAGCTGATTTGTGTTCAAGCTGCCACCTTTATGGAAAAAAGTTTGTTTTTAATGCTCTAAGTTGATATTAAAATGTGTGATTGACAGCTGTAATGACCGACCACTGGCCATTCGCCAGATGTGCAGGAGGAGATGAATTTGGCAGCTGGCCAGTGGATGGGATGGTTAGAGCTGATGGATGGAGAGTTTGCCAGGGAGCTTGTCCACAGGCTATTAGAAAATCAGACCTAAAAAAAAAAACCCTAAAAAAAAAAACTATAATTACTATTTTGGTATTTAAGGGGGGCAGTATTAATGAGGTGGCCGATGATTGAGACTGATCAATTGCTCTTACACTGAAAATAAATCAGTGGTTATATTTGCTCCTTCATCGTACACCTCAAAATTAGCAGCTACTGTGATGAAGTGTGTTTTCCCTACTGTTGTGAGGCTTAGATGCATCACTAAAGCAATTTGGGCACCACACAAGCCAAATTAATGTGTAGGGCATCAAAATTCACTAAGTGGCTATAGTTATAGTAGGACAGTGGACAAGTATTGTTTTAAGATTTGCCCTAGCTTTTCTATATTCTTGCAGCCACATATGATAAATTGCATGAAATTATAGATTCTTCTCTAAAAAAAAAAATATTACTGATGAAAGGGCTACCAAACCACCCAGCCACACACCTAACACACCTAAGTCTTCCAAAAAATGTGTCATAAATGCACAGTTTTAGTCAAAATTCCATGTGACAGGAAAAATAAACCCCATGACCTCAAGCTACAAATAACACCTTATTCCTCACCTAAAATGTTGATATGCAATGAATCAGTGTAAATAAATAGGGTCAGTGCTCAGTGTTATATAGACTGATAATTAATGTCAATAGGATATTTGAGTATTGGTATGAGTAGAAATTCATCAGTGACTTAAGGAAGATAATTGCCTGTAAAATAAAAAATGCCACCCAGAATATTTATTAATTAACAACTTTAAGTTTTAGGTTCAGTGATGTGGATCCATATATTGGGCCAATTACAATATAATTGTTTACTTCAACAGTTATTATTTCTAATAAACCAAAAGATGATTAATACCAGACATATTTTTTTCTGCGCCAAACTATCATTATTGTTGACCTTTAAAAATTGATAACCGTTCAGCCTCTACTCATTTATAACCTCTGTAGAAATAACGATGAATCAAAGTGATAAAGTAATAGTGATTAAATGCTAATCAAAATGATCCAAGCCTATGAATTTCCTGTGCTCATATTAGCTTTAGTGTTCAGTTAACCCATATATTTGTATGTGTTGGTATCTCAGCATCACTCTGTTAGTCAGAACAGCGCTGTGCTGTGCTGTGCTGTCACACTGCTCCATCTGTCACCGGTGACACTTCAGACTGTCACAGGGAAAACCTGAAACCACCAGGTCCCAGAATTCATTACTGATGCTGCGTTGTGACCTTCCAAGTGGACGCACCTTGACGTACATGAACGCAAACACACAGCCATGCACAGAACACACAAACACTTAAGTGAGTCACACATCATATTTGTTCTGTTGGTTTTTCGTGACAGAAGAGGTGAGGAACAACTATAAAGGCTAAAGCTCAGCTGGATCACAGACTATACAACAAAACCGAACGGGGCACCATCTGCTCTGAAAAACACATAAACCTAGCGTCAGCGTGTTACACAGGTCCAGTCAGATCAGAGTCTGTTGTCATGCCTGTGTGTGCAGCGAGACTGATTGTGACAAAATATAAACTCTGAGTATTTAACAGGGATGGAGACGATTTATTTATGCAATCCTTAGACCATTTTCAATCAGTTTTCCTACTACTGCAACAGAAAAAAAAAAAGATACAACACACATTTATATCGGAAGTCACTTAAAAGATGGGGATGACCTATTTAAATGAGTTACATGTAGTATTACATTTGCAAAATCTTGCATTATAGCTCTGTTAGCTTAGCCCTATTTTAGGCAAAAAAAACAGCCACAGTGGAGTGGGGTGACGGGCAGTTTTTTTTTTAGTTTTTTTTTTAATTGATTTATTTTTTGTTGTTGTTGTTGTTGCTCTTTTTTTCCTTCCTTTCCTTTGTCTCTGTCTCTTTTAATATTCTAAATGTAAAAATTAATAAAGATATCCAGGAAAAAAAAAAAAAGACAGAAAACAGCCACTGTAAAACCACAAATCACCAGTTTTTTCCAAAATGTGTGTTGTCAGTAGTTGCACTAAACCACTAAACCCAGGACACTCTTGGAAAAGAGATGTTTAAGCTCAGTGAAGTTTTCCTGGTTAAATAAAAGTAATAAATACATAAATAAGATAAAGATCTGCTCAGAATCATCCAAACAAGGTGAGAACTGTCACCGCTGAGGCTGAACCATCAATCAACAAACATGAACTTAGCAAACATAATAACATCCCATAATGTCTTCATACCCTCATAAGCATCATTATCAAACTCATCCATGTGAGAATAAATAATAAGAAATAAACACTGCTATTTCATCAAACACCATTTTTTTTCATTTAGTGATAAAAGTGGTAAAAACAACAGTGTTATTAACTTCTATCACTTTCTTTGACTCTAAAAGTTGTTTCTTAGTGGTTCTCATCCCATCTGTTCATTTTCTTTTGCTTTGGTTAAAGCCCCTGTGGTGTTCAACAGGCAGAATGACTCACTACTCCCTCTAGTGGTCAAATAAATCCCCAGACTGTCAGTGTGGATATACAGTATATTTGGCAGAGGTATTCAGAACTTCATTCTAAGCACAATAATGACCATTTTAGGCAGTCTTATAAATATGTTAAGCTAGAACTGATATATTTACCTCTTCACAATAAATAATATATTCATTAATTCATTTTCTATACCCGCTTTATCCTCACTAGGGTCACAGGGGTCACATAGAGCCTATCCCAGCTACTTAGGGGCGAAGGCGGGGTACACCCTGGACAAGTCACCAGTTCATCACAGGGCTGACATATAGAGACGAACAATCACTCTCACATTCACACCTATGGGCAAATTAGATTAACCGATTAACCTATCAGTGCATGTCTTTGGATTGTGGGAGGAAACAGACAACATGCAAACTCCACATAGAAAGGTCCCACCTGGGAATTGAACACGGGACCTTCTTGCTGTGTGCTAACCACTGCACCACAGTGTCGCCCATAATAATATATAATATAAATAATATATCATACATTAAAAAAAAAATCACTTCACTGCCAATTGCATGTGCTGTTTTACACAGTACATAATTCTGAAATCGTTAAAAAAAATTCTAAAATACAAGCAACAACAGAACACATTATTAAACTTGCAGAAAACAGATTATTTATTAGCGTCTAGAAATACTGGTTTGTTGAATGAACAGCTTTGGTAATAATTAGTAGACCACCTGTGATTTTAATGTAGAAATTCAAATGACCCTATGATATTATGTTCTTAGAATATTAATTGTTTCTATTGTTTGTTTGTTTTTGCCACCAGATGCTTTTAATTTATTTGTACCTTGTCATTACCTCCGCCAAGGAGGTTATGTTTTCATCGGTGTTGGTTTGTCTGTTTGTTTGACTGTTAGCAAGATACCTCAAAAAGTTATGGACAGATTTTCTTGAAATTTTCACAGATTGTCAGAAATGGGGTATCCTACAGATGATTAGATTTTGGTGGTGATCCGTACATTCAGCGCCATCTAGTGGATGAAAGTACAAACACTGCCCTGGCGGAGGTCTGCGCTCTCCGAGTGCTTCTCTAATTATTATTATTATTATGTTTTTTCTGTCTTTGCCTACACACAAAAGGTACCGATTTTCATGAAACTTGGTGGCATTGTAGGAGAAAATCCATTTAGTTTTGTTCATATTTGTCACTATAATGTTTTCAAAATGTTATAGTCACACATGAAAAACATTATGAGATTCCAAGAATCCTTTTTGTTCTAAGGTTGAACAGTGCAAATGTGAAATAAAATTCACCAATGGAAATTCTTGGTCATTTGAAGTGGTATCCACCTCCAAGAACATAAGTGTAGCCTGTTTCATTTAGGTCTAATGGTGCGGCCACACTGAGTGCGAATTGGCGAATTTAATCACGTGTAACGCCTCTGACGCGCCATGTGTACACCCCAAATCTAGACGCTGGACAAATTTGTTAAATTCACATCAAACGCGTCAGACACGCGAATAGCAAGCCCGCTCATTTTCAATACATAAACAAAATCTGGCCCGCCAATTCAGTCACTGTGCGATCACTGTGACTGCTGCTCTGTACCTGCTGTGGAAGTCCCAGATGCGTCAGAGGGCCAGACGCCGTCGCTTTT
>JAQQZY010000017.1:7842539-7860563 GCA_030068375.1 Ostorhinchus rueppellii | reverse complement strand
TAAAGGTACATTTGTTTGGACAAATATAATGATAACAAAAATAGCTCATAATAGTTTAATTTCAGAGCTGATATCTAAACATTTTCCATGTTTTCATGATTAAAAACCAAAATCACTTCAATATCGATGGCATTGTACTGACAAAAACAGTGCTTTTAGACATCCCATGTTTTCTTTTCTGTCTTAGTCACATGACACACACAGGCGTTAGTACTGGATTGCATAACCATTGTTTTTGATGGCTTTTAATGGTCTAATAATTTGTTCCATGACTGTACAAGAGGTTAATAATATCCCCAGACTAGAAACACTAAAGCAGTGTCTAATAATTTTTTTGCGACTGTACTGTATGTCTGACACCCCTGCTTTAACTGATATTTCATGGCAATACTTGGCTGTTACACCACGAAACGGCGGTGCTGCACTGATGACACTCACCCGTTCCCCTATATGCAGCATCATGTACCAGTCAGTCATTGTTTCACTGCTTTTGTTATCCTGTTTTTGTAGTACGGTCTGTAATCCTGCTTTCACTAACTGTTTGTGGGTCTGGTTTTTGTCAGAACATTCAACTGCATCTATCTCCTGATATCCCAATTTTCATCTTAGGTCAAAAGAGGCTAAGAGAGCGTGTGTTGACACATGTTCTCAGTAAAAAATAAATTATCTCAATTGTGCTCTCTGCTGCCAATATCCAGCTCATCGACGTGAAAAGCTGCCTGTGAATGCTCTCTATATTCAAACTCATATTCACTCTTCCACTCACTCACACACCCACACAGCTTAGCTTTGCTTGCTACCTAACATGGTATTGTACCAAGCACCACGAGGAGGGATTAAAACCAAGAAGTGGAATTCTGGTTATTTCCATATAGCTTGTCCTCGTCCTACCAGACAACCGAACATCAGGTGGCCAGGAAGCGTTAATATAATAGGATGAAACTTTAATGATTCCTGCTTAGGTCACTGCATCAGCACAACACAAGGAAATACTGTAGACAGGATCACAACAAATGAAAAATATTACAGAATGAAGATAGCGTGATTAAAGCTGACATATTCCAGCTCACAGTAGTCTGCAGTGTTTGCTTTTTTGTTGTTTTCCATTTCAAAATTAATCATCCGTATTTTTACTCAGCGAGTGTCAAAATTTTACCTTTATGTTCATTCATTTTAATGATGTTGAAGCCTTTTAAATGTACAAAGAGTATTGAGAAAGACATAAAAGTAAAACTGGAACTAGAGGACGTATTACAGGTGTATTTTTAAGGGCTGATAAATTGATTATTCTCAATTATGGTGTTCAGTTCTTGTCATGGATGATGCCTTCAACACTCATTTGTTGTTCAATAAACTACCAAATATTCATTTCTAGTGTTTGAATAGACAGGTAATGCTGTACTAAAATAATCGCTTTTAATATGAGGTAGTTCTAGGGTCAATTTGGAGATGGTGCCTCATCTTGAATGAGTTCTTCATGTTTTAGTAGCTGAAGAACCATGCAGGCAAACATTAGACATAAACATGGCTAATGTCAGGAACTGAAGATTGGATTATTGTAACCAACAAGATTAACAACAACATAATTAATACTATTTTCTAAAAAAAAAAAAAAAAAACAGAGCAAGAGTAGCAAAGAATAAGCATCTATGTGGACCTGAGTATGAATCTGCAGTTGTGTGTGTGTGTGTGTGTGTGTGGGGGGGGGGGGGGACGGACTGGTTCTTTGGAGTAACATGACATATTTTAGGACTTGTCAAAGTAAGGTTTCTTGCCACTAAATACCTGGTAATATTAGTCAGGCACAACTTACCAGTGGGTCCATGTATACAAAAAAATCAGCGGAAATTTTAAGCTCTTTCTCCGTGAATTGACCACACATTAGAACTTTAACCCTTTCATGCATACTGGTCATTACAGTGCACAGCTATTCTACAGCTGTTCTCTTGCAGATTCATGAGTTTCCTGGTTTTAGTTCCATATCCGCTAGGGTTGCAAAGGGGCATAAAATTTCTGGTAAATTACTGGAAACATTCCATGGGAAGTTAAGCTGGGGAATTTTGGAAATATTCCAAAATGTAAACTTACCAGCCAGCTAACTACTGGATGAATACATTTTTATTTAATTTTTGCAAGTTAAACAGTAATTCCATTATAGATCAAATGTATTTAGCTCATATTAGAAAAAACTTAGGCTCAACTGTGTGGCTTCAATAGTCTGGTGCTTTGGGCTCCAAAGTGTGGCCTCCAGGGTTTAAGTAATCATTTGTGCATGTGATAGAGGAGTGCACAGTGCATGCAGGGGGGTGTGGCCTCAATAGCCCTGCAGTAAGCAGTGCTGTGTGCATGTGATTGAGGACGGTACTTGCATTAAATCTGGTTGTTTTAGCCAAAATTATGCTACGATATATTTTCCCCAACTATATTTAAGTTCCCTGTTGAGGGCCAAACTTCAATTTTGTAAATTTCTTTTTTTAATTCGCATAAATTCCCATTCATTCTCATGGAAAGTTTCCAACTTTGAAAATTCCCGGAATCTTGCATCCCGAATATCAGCCTACACAGCACCTTCCCATACAATGCAATTCATATCGTTACTGTAACTTTGCTGTTCTTAATAAACCTGATCTGCTATCATATTCATTCATTCATTCATTCATTCATTTTCTATACCCGCTTTATCGTCATTAGGGTCACGGGGGTCGCATGGAGCCTATCCCAGCTACTTAAGGGCGAAGGCGGGGTACACCCTGGACAAGTCACCAGTTCATCGCAGGGCTGACATATTATAGCAGGGCTGCTATAATATGTTTCAGTGTAAATCAATTGCTAATAGTTACTAGACTGTAATTTACAGTTTTATTAATCAAAAATGTTTCTGTTTTGCACATTATCTCACTCAATAACTAGTATTACAGTATGTTAAAATGTGAGAAAACATCTGATTAGCTGCATGAAAAATGTTTTAATGTCAGTTTTCACAAAGCATATGACTTCCTAATGATGGGTTTAAAATATATGTTTCTTTGCTTCAAAAAATAAATACACAGTTTCCAGCTGAGTGGAAAAATAGGGTCATAAAAATTTCAATGACATGGTTTTTTTATGCCTAAAACTGAAATAAAAACACCCAGGGAAGAAACCTCGACTAAGGTTCTCATAATTCATGCATGAAAGGGTTAAACAACTACATTCAAGCCTGAAAAAAAAATCTTAAAACTACTTTCCGTCACTCTAACAGTCATTGATAACAGTAGCTAACATTAGAATGCTCTTTTCTACCATTGCACTTGGCTCACCTACTAATGTATCCAGTGATGAGTGATGCTGTAAGGGTGCTCTGAAAAGCAAATTGGTTTGTGAGTACCACGTTTAGGATTGTTAATAAGGGTTATATATTGTACTGATAGAAGGAAGCCTTACAGAACAATCCCCACCATGATTCAATTAGAAAACCGCAGCCAAAAGAATGTCACAGATGATCCGAGTTATGATATTTTGACAGGTGATCAAAGTCTATAGAGGCAAAGAAGGAAAAGTCTGATGTTTTGATAGCTTTCAGTCCAATATGGTGGAGGTGTAGCCCTGCTGTCACACACTGATCTTACCACAGAATAAACAATTAGCTTTCTCTTCTTATCAATAGAAATAGTTTGAAAATGGCAAACAGAGGAGGACAAAACTATGGAGCTTTTTGACAGCCTCTTTTGGATCAAAATGGTGGGAAAAAAAAAAAAAAAAGCAACTTCATTGCTGTGATTCTGTTGTAATGAAACAATTAACTTGTAGTTCTTTTCAGCTCTCGTTCTTGTATTTGTTCTTTGAGGTGATCATGCGGTAAAGGAAGAACGCAGTGACTGTGAAATGGCAGGGAGAGGAACACAATGGAAGTGATTGATGCGAGATGCAGATACTACTTTAATTTAGTACTCATGGTCTTTCTGTTTCTGTCCCACTCTGCACTTAGCAATGAATCAGTCAGTCACTTAATGGCTGGTTAATCATTTCATCCTGACCTCAAAAGCCCCCTGCAGCAAAACAAAGAGGAAAGATGGCATCAACAGGCAGCTTTAATCCTAAAACCAAACACGGACTCTCTGTAACTAAAACTGAAAGGGCAAGAAAACAAATTAGCCATTTCATAAACAGTGTCAGGTGACTGATTTCTACATACTCATAATTGGACACCAGGTTTTTGCCACAGAAACCTTAAGCGTCACATCTATTATAATCATGCAATGCTCCGTTACCTAAACTGAATAGAAGTCCCTGTGCTGTGTAATGCAGAGATGGATGTAAAACTAAAAAAAAAAAAAAAAAAAGCACCAGTTTGACCATAAAGGTATCAAAATGTCCTCATGGCTGACACCTAAACACTGCAATCCAACTGCAGTCTCAAAAAAAATGCTGGATTTTTATGGAATTTGGGACGATGGACATGATAATATTCTGAATAATAATATTTTTCTGCCCTCAGACGACCATATATATTACCAGTCAGATATGATGTTATTGAATGTTCTACCTCAGAGGATGTGTTTTCTTATTTATTAATGTTTATGTTAATGTTTTTATCAAATGTCATGTTGTGATGTCCTCTTTTCTTAATTGTGTAGTAAGTGTTTGAATATGTATTTTATATTATATTGTATAGGTATTGTATGTTCTGTGCTCTCTTAACAGTTTGTCATGTATATGTATATGTTACTTGTCATGTTAGTGTCCTATCAAATGTCTAACCATGTGTTAGGTGCTGTACATTATGTTATGTGGTATTTTTCCTTGGTCTAAACTTATCTGGTTTGGTGCCACTTGCGCTATATAAACGAGCACCACTGGGGCGGCTCTCTCCCTCGCCTCCTCCTCGGTGACCAGCGTCCAGAGCGCGCACGTTGGGCGCGCATCCGCTCCACTTCACTCCTCCCCACACAAGTTTGTTCATGCTGGGTTAGCTTTTTTTTAGCTTTCTTTTTTTTTGTTCGGCCAGGTGGATCCGGACGTCCTGTTTTTGTTTTCTTACATTAGGGTGTATTTTATGGTTTGAGTTTGATAGGTTAGCGGTGCGCTGGCGGCTCCTACGGCCCTGTACAGGGTTGGCCTGTCCAGTGCACCGTCCTTATGTTTATTTAGCCGGTCCACTCTGGTCTTTTTCTTTTGTTACTTTGGGCACAGGGGTCACGGGTTTGGTTCTGTTTAACTAAAACAGTTCTTTTCAACAGAGAAAGGAGGTTAAAACAACGAAGAACGAAACAACAGAAATCAAAAACAATTAAAATGTTCTTTTGATTATATAACCCTTTTGTCTCTGGTGTCCTTTGTAAATATGTCTCACCTTTGGGTCGTAACACCATGTCTTTCTCTTGTTGATGTATTTTACTGCTTTTTTACATCATGGTCAGGGGACTACAGATGAAAACTAGCCTTCTGGCTAATTCTGTTTTATTTAACCATGTGTAATTGTGCGTTTTATTAAATTGTATTGTCCCCTATCAAATAAACTAAACTTAAACTTATTACGACGCATTTTATCTTGTGGCACTGTTGTGGGTAATCTCCACCCAGTTTCCTTGTACTATTACAGGTGGTCCTCGGGTTACGAACGAGTTCCATTCGTACACTGGCAACGTAACCTGAATTTCCGCGCAAGTTAGAATTAACCCTTTAATACCCCCTAAGTACCCCTTAAAACTTTGGGCTTCGTCCTTAATAATGGTCACCACGGTCGACCAACTGAAGCCTAAGGCTTCACCAATGTTCGTCACTGTCTCGCCTTTCTCCGACCTTTTGATGATATCCAGCTTCGTTTCCATCGTAATGGCTTTCCTCTTGGCTGGACCAGCATCGCTAGGAGATCCTGCTTTCTTTTTTGGGGCCATGGTGTGAAAAAGGAGGGTGACAAAGGTGAGGATACCGAGAAAATTACGGAGCACAAACACAGACACTGTGCACTCTACGCTACACTACTACAGTATGGGGCTGGAGACAAAATGGCGGACGAGACTCAGGCGTCATAAAGTCAAAACAGCGTAGGTCAAGTACGGCGTAACCCGAGGACCACCTGTATATGCAATGACAAATAACATTCTATTCTATTCTATTCTAAGCAGTTTGCAGGATTTAGGTGCATTTAATGAAGGAGTTTCACATTGTAACTAAGTGAATACCCTTCCTTCACCTCTCACTGTCCAAGACGACCTGCAGTGACTGTCAAATCCTTGTAAACCCTTTCTGGAGCTAATGTTTGTCTCTTTGGGGCTACTGTAGAAGACAACTACTTTGTGTATGTAAATATAAAGAGCTCATTCTAAACTGAAGAAAACAATCATTCATAGCTGATTATACAAGAATGCATTGCTTTTCTGCTTATAGAGCCCTGAAATCTTTAAAGGTTCCCATTCTTTCATTGTCAGGGAATTACTGTTGCATAAAAGCCCCTTTTTTTTTTTTTACCATAAATTCAAGAGAAGTCGATCCAAAACCTGCAACTAATTACACAGCACCAATCTACACCATTCTGAAAACCAGACAAACAAACCAATGCACCAACAAAAGACAGTTCAACATCTGTGATTCTGTCCTAAGTGATGACTTTGTTGTTGCAGGATTTAATTTGTAACGTCTTAAAATATGAATGAGGACAGTGACAGCAGAGTTACTTGCATTTCATGTATTAAAAAAACAAACAAACAGGAAAACATAAAAAATTGAGAGGGTCAAGAGTTAATCCCATCTATTCCCAGTCCTGTCGTTTAGAGGAGCTGGTGTCACCTCTAATAAGCAGAGAAAACAGTAACTATCCAGACAGTATTTCTCTAGGGAAATGCTTGGTAATTATGTGGTTTTTCTTGGTGGCAAGTAAGCCAGTACAGCCGATAAATGCAGGGAAAAAAAACGCTATATAACTGAAACGGCTTCTGGTGCCTTGACAAGTTGAGGTGCAGGCATTAAGCTAGAAGGTCAGGTGGTTGCAACTTTTCCCCGCAACAAGTTTCAACATCTTGAGAAACTTTCTAAATCTCAGTTTGTTCATGTTATTCACATTGTTTTAACGGATATTTGTAGATGTAAACATTTTCATGATGTAATTTTTTTTGGAAAACTTTTTTCACTCTAAAACATAGAGGAAAGTTTGGAGTTGACATTATTTCTATATTATTATGTAACTTTTTCACTGGTTCGGCCCACTTGGGATCAAACCTACCTGAATGTGGCCCCTGAACTAAAATGAGTTTGACACCTCTGATCTATACTGTTACCATAATATTAAATAAGTTATAATGTCACCGATGATCTAGACAGTAACATGTATTCAGGGACCACATTCATGATCCTAAAGGGATACACCATTTTCAAGTTATTGACCTTAACATAATCTCCACAAATACCACATGAAAGACATTTTAAAGCCATCTTAGCATTAAAGCTGTCACAAAATCCATCACTCGGAACGCTTTTCGCTTTCATATAGCATTGCTTGCAGTAATAAACACAGCAGCCTCTAGGGGCTGCTGGTGAGCCTTTCACTTCGTACTTTTTTTAGGAGCTGCAGGCGTTTCAGAAGGAATTGGCTAAAATAAGCCTTTCAGGGTGCTGGTGTATCTGCTGAAGAATCAGAGCAGTAAAAAGCCGCCCGGGAGCTGAGAGAAGAGAAGCTGCTCCTCCGAGCTCCTCCTCTGCATCCCAATGCAACACATGACAAACGACCACCTGAGCTAGACACCTTGCTACACATGCAAGCAGCCTAATTCGGTTCACACAGCTGTCTGAGAGCCTTTATGCATATAGGTGTGCCTGTTGAAGGGCAAACGCTGTACGTACAGTGTGTGCGTGTTTCCGCATGTGTCAAGTAACAAGGATTAATGCTGCCAGTGATAAAGAGTATTTGTCAGTCCTCTGCTGCATATCACAGTCACTAAGTAAGATGAGCCCAACACCCGACATGATCTGTATGCAAACATCAATGAACAGTGTACACTTCCATGCATATGTTTTGACACATTAGGTCTATAGCGGGTTCCTTTTTTTTTTTTTTTAATTTTTCAGGTCATAGAACATTTGTGCTTTTTACAGTAAGACACTCACAGCTCACACACACAAATATAAAAGCCCTGAAGCTCTGTCCAACAGCAGAATGCAGGATTCTAATATTGCTGCAGCACCAGCTCGTCTTTTATTATGGCATTCAAGTGTGTATGTGGGGGTGGGGGTGGGGGGGGGCATGAAAGTGATGATCAGGTCACTTACAGGTTGGAGCTTTGAGGCTTCAGACCCAACATGTGATTTCGAGCTGGTGGGATTTGAAAGGGATCACACTGTTCAGCTGTTGGCCAGCAGGTTCCTCAAGTCACAGAGTGATGGAGTAAGTTCTCCCACAACCTCCCTCTTTCTACAGTCCTCATCTACCCCTTCCTGTTACCCTAATTGCCCCTTTCCTTTCCTGTCTTCATCTGAATTCCATTTATTCATGACCAGCAAGGCACCAGCGCATACATGGACTGAGAAGCAGAGGGGTTTTCTCTTTACGACCAAAGAGAATCAATAAAAATGATTACATAATCGTTAAGTATTGTCACCGTTACAGAAAGCAGGGAGTTGTTTTTAAGCCAGATTGTGCTGATATGAGTGGTCATAAGAAGATCGATGGACAGCTATTTGACCACATTGTAAAGATAAAAATCCCCTCGTTGCCGATCGAGGAGCATTCCCTCCCACCCTGCTGGATTCTGTCACAGACACACACACATATGAACACACACACACACAGATTGCTGTGATCCAAAACTGAAGACAGATGTGTTTGACATATAACACAAATGCTCGTCCCTAAGATCGGGTTGTACAGATTTCAAACCACTGTGAGGAATTGTTCTGATCTGCTGTGTCAACTTCTCATCAACCTGTTAAATTCACACACATGAGACTTCACAGAAAATGTTTCAGCAGGAAAAAAAAATTAAGATTCTGGGTGCAATTTTTTTTTTTTTTTTTGGTGGAGTCTGAATTCTCTTACCTTGCAGCGAGTCTATGTTCCGGAGACATTGGAGCACATATGCAGCGCGTCTTCACACGATGACAGGGAAGCGGCGGACAGTCATGCAGAGGTGTTTCACATCTGAGGACGGAGGGGAAAAGCCGGATTTCTCCTCTGTTTTTCTGTTCCTTTCTTGATATGTTTTTCAAAGCCCTCAGAGGAATGGAGCACTGACAGAGGAGGAAGAGGAGGAGGAGAAGGTGGAGGAGGAAGAGGAGGTGGTGGAGGTGGAAGAGGAGGAGGAGGAGAAGGAGGAGGAGGAGGAGGAGGAGGAGAGGGAAGGCTGAGGAGGGAGCAGTCTGCCGGGCTGGGCTGCTGTGGATCACCTGGAGCAGTGTTGGGCTCCGCATTTACTCCTCCACTGCAGCAGTGCGAGGCAGCGGCGCGAGCTGCATGTTCCACAGGCTCCCACAGAACACCGCAAAACAAGGACCCGGAGTCTCCATCTGCTGGATTCAGGATTCTGCAGCTCTGTAGCTCCACGCGCTCCTATCCCCATCAGCATGCACACTCACTCCTCTTTCCCTGTGGGTTTCTATCTGCATTTCCCCCTTTATGCCTTTGCCTCACACACCTGTTCCCTCTCAGGGGGGTTTACAACAGGTCACACATGTGTTGCCGTTGTTGCCATGTCATTTAGCCCTCAGTTTTCCTGCTCTGTGTCCTCATGTTGACTGGTGCATGTGGTCATACGTCTGGTGCTCTTGGTAATAAAACGTCAAGCTTAATAAACCCTCAGCCAACCTCACGCTCTCCCTTCGATGACATCACTCCTTCGACTGAAAAGGGAGGGAGTCGTTTCCTGGTCTTGTCGGGACCCTGCTGACGTCACTGAGATCAGACACGATTCTCAGGCCATGTGCAGGTGTTCAGTCGGCATACAATCCATAGAGAAAGTTAAACAAAGCTGAACAAGAGGATCCACAGCGGAGCACGACTACCAACAGTTCTCACCCAAGTAAACACAGCCACAGATTGGTGCGAATTACAGCAGCGCACAACACAAACAAGTTCTCAGGCTATTTCCATAGATTTTTTTTTTTTTTTTTTGGACACTTCTTAACAACCTCTTCCACCAGTTACAACAGCAAATCCCACCAACCAACACTTGATCTCCAAGTGCGACCGCCCTCATATTCCCCTCACGTCCTCCCTCCTTCAGCAGCCTCCTCATTTCAACAGCACAGCAGAGCTTCTAGGTTAGAAGACACTCTGAGAAAGGAATAAATGCAGATTTGAAGAGGATCATATTCGTTTTAGGCCTAACCTATGAGTCATCGGTACTCTGATGGAGAATGAGTTCTCCCTTTCAAGATGGAAAACACGTATCAGTTGCAGATGCAGATAGAAACGAGGACGGCTTTAATAAGGGCACTATAATATATTATTTTGTTTTGCTGCCCTATCTACACTACAAAAACAGCCATTGTAACCAAACTGTCTTTATTAAGCTCAGAACATGAGGAAAAGCCTTGTTCCTCAGCTCATATATTACACAAACCAGATTTACTTCAGTACTTGCTAATATAGGTCTATATTTGATACTTTCATTCATTCATTTTCTATACCCGCTTTATCCTCACTAGGGTCACGGGGGTCACATGGAGCCTATCCCAGAGATTGCAAAACAATCTCAAGAAATCATTCTTTTTAGTTTGTTAGAATTCCTTTTTTTCAGCATACTAGGACATAATGTGAGGGATGTACTCTTGTAAACTGTCCTTTATGCTTTCTTTTGGACAATTATGAAAAACTACAACTGTTTCTGTATTTTTGTGGCAGATTTTTTGTTTGTTTGGGGTTTTTTTTTGCTAAGCTTGGGTGTTCTGCTGAGACTGAGCTACATAAGTAGATGTGGTTTTGTACTGAGACTGAGTGAACCATTGCAACCTTTTTGGCGTCTGTTCCACACATGAAGGTTGAACACTTTAAATAAAATGAGAGAATCAGTGATCCTGTGTCTGGGTAACAATGAGTGAAAATTTTAAGAGTGACAAAGATGCCTCTGCTTTGAATTACAGCTTGATCAGAGTCATTCATGGTGAAAATGTGAGTAGTTGTACCTCATACAAGCTTCGTACAAGTGCTGCTGCTGAAATCAAATGAAATTATAAGAAAAGATTTTTCATGGGACTACAAAAAGATGCTTCTTTCAGTTTTAGGATGGTGTGTTTATGCTCCACTTGTCTTGTATATAGGTACAAGTTTACCCTCGTAAATGTGTGCGCTGCTGCTCACAAATTGTTGAGATCATGTGTAAGTAAAGTAAGTTTTTTTTGGTTTTTTTTTCCAAGGCAACACAGCAAACAGTCTGCGGTGGATTCTGATGATTGCCAGCTTTTCAGATACACCAGCAGATACTATGTGTCATAGCACTGGGTGTGTTTACTGTAGCCAACAGTCCCACCTAGTGGTAAAACACTCAGCTTTTACACATTTCAGCTTCAGTCCTCTTCTTCAAAAACAGGAATAATACCCATCATACTCGTGCTTAAAGCTTACAGTCATTCCTAACGGGTCATAAAGAGCGTCATTGCTCTCAGCTCTGACATTTCTTGCCTTTATATTCCCTAAAACAATCTAGTCCACGCCATCACTGACAGTCTGTCTCAACCTTGAGAAAGTGATGACTAAGGTATGATCAAGAGCAAGTTTTGCAGATAAAGAAAGACAAGAACTCCTGTAATTCTTTAGGTAATACACATCAAACAGGCAAAAATGTTCCCGTATCCACACACACTCACTTCATCAGGAGCCTTTGTGCTGACAAAGCCTGTAAAATAACAGTAAGACCCTCCACATGATTAACTTTCAGATCATCTCTGATATGTGGATGGCCTGAAATCACAGCGTCAGCCCATTTGTAATGCTTTAAATAAAAGACATTTCAGAATGCAATTAAGAAGATAATTACATATATGATCAATTGTTCCAGTGTGGGAGAGACTGTCATACTTGAAGCTTTACCGAATCTGTTAAGACGTAGAAACTTCAAACAGTCTGCAGCAAATTATGAGCAAAATGTGTACCCGAGATATTAATGAGCTGAATGGAAAGGGTAAAGCCTGAGTTAAAAATAGCCAAAGCTGACCTGAAAATGTTTGTTCACAGGTGAGTTATTTTCTAATGTAAGAAAGCTCCTTGCAACAACAACAACAAAAAAAGTTACAAATATCTAGAGAATACAGACGGAAAAACTTGTCATCTATGAGTTCACTTCTACTGTTTGCTTTTTTCAGTTGCTCTATTTATAACCGAGGAAATTAAAATTCACAAAACTACATTTTACTTCATCTTTCATGAGTTCATCTTAGGCTTTACCTTCAAAATCCTCATGGTGATAGTGATAGTATTTGAGGTTTGTGCTGACGTGAGCCAGCGTTTGATCATCAACGACGTCCAAAAAATACCAAGAGAAAAGCAGCGGACCCCTGCAGTGCTTTTCCCTCACACTGCTCTGAGTGTTCTGACCTCTGCAGCGAGAAGCAGCCCTGCAGAGTTTAACTAATGAAATACTATCTACTTTATACCCCGTGCCCAAAATTCTCCACACAGCACTGCAACTCCCAGCGCCGTCAGAAGATGTGAAGTCACGCTTTCACATTTCTGTCTTTAATGAGGGAGATTTTCCTCCCCTGTCACTATTTTTTTAAATGATCTGTTCATACGATCACTTCCTGTTCTTGCTAGGGCACTGGAGTTACAGGAAATAAACTACAGGAAATAAAGTTTGCACTCCTATATTGAGACCGATCCGTCCAATGTTTATTACTTTATGAGCATTTGGATAAGTCATGTTACTGATACAATATATATTCTGTGTATTGACACCTTCTTTTTTTATACTTTATTTTTATTAAGCATTTTTATAGTCATGTATGATGTAAGGTACAAGCAAAATCCAAGAATTGGTCATACATATGTCACATATATGCTCATAAGTTTACATCCCCTCGCAGAATTTGTGATTCTTTGGCCATTTTTCAGAGAATATAATTGATAATACAAAAACATTTCTTTCACTTATGGCTAGTGTTTGGGTGAAGCCATTTATTATTCAACAAATGTGTTTGCTGTTTTTAAATCAGACTGACAACAGAAAATATCCAAGTTACCCTGATCTAAAGTCTCCATCCCCTAGTTCTTCATCCTCTTTAACATCTATGACAGCTGCTGTGCTCGTTGTGGATGAGGCTCTTTATTTTCTCAGATGCTAAAGCTGCACATTCTTTTGGTCAAAACACCTTCAGTTCCTGTAAGGTTTTGGGTTTTCCTGCATGAGCTGCATGTTTGACACCTCCCCAAAGTGGCTCAACGACATTACAGTCAGGAGGCTCAGATGGACACTCCTTCACCTTCACTTTTTTCTGCTGTAGCCAATGACAGGTGGACTTGGCCTTGTGTTTTGGGTCATTGTCATGTTGGAACATCCAAGGCCATCCCATGCACATTCAGTCAGGGGATGTAAACTTATGAGCACAACTGTAGTTCTATAAAAATCCAAGTACATCTCAGACTCATACAGTGCATTACATACTACAATTGCAAACTCTGTCCATTTTTTCCCCAATTTTCTGTGGATTTCTCTCCCCTCTGATTAAGCGAAAAGGTCAGTTTCTCCATGTTTTCAATCCTCTACAATATCTATCCAGTCGGTCTCTGTTGGAGGTATGGGTTGCAGCCATCTTCTTGTTATTGCTTTTTTTTCCTAGCTGCTAATATCTGTATCACATGTTTATCTTGTGCTGAAAAATGAGAAGCAATTTTCTTAAGATAAATTGTTATAAAAGAGCACTCAATACCTACCCCATATATTTTTCATCTATCAACACCTTCTTAAAATAATCACCTAAGTCGTTTTTGTTTGGTTTTTTTAGATTTTTTGGGAAACACACAAAACTTAAGTATTTGTTGAATATATGATATTCACGAACAATTTTCAAAAATTTTAATCAAAACAGTTACGTATAACAACACATGCCTACTGACATACAAACAACAAGGTCAGTCAAACATGGAACATGAGAGAATTAAATGACTTAGGCAAATTTTCGAACATGCCAAAATGACTTAGGCAATTATTTGAAGAGGGTGGCGGTATATTATGTATGTCTGTCAGTTCATATTAAGCTCAGTCATCTTATCTTTTGGTCAGCTGTACATTTCTTTACACATCACAGGTGAAACATACCTTTTCATGTCGTCATATTTAATAGGTCTGCATAATATGAAGATAACCTGTAGTGTGTTAAATATTTTTAAAGAGGTTCTATGTAGTAAGTAATTGAGTAAAGTTGATTTATAAAGCACTTCTCACAGGTAAAAATCACAAAGTGTTGTTCATAAATAGAGTGCAATAATCCATAAATCAAAAGCTTTCCTAAATAACAACGTCTTGAGCTGCTTTTTAAAAGAGCCCACAGAGTTGACCACACGGCGGGACAGGGGCAGGTCATTCCAGAGTCTGGGGGCTACAGCCTGAAAGGATTTTAAAACGAGTCTTTGGGACCTTCAGGATCCTCTGGCCTGAAGACCTACTCAGGGTGCGCACTGAAGAGTAGGGGCACAACAAGCCAGCAATATCCTGGAGGGCCTGATCATGCAACACCCAGAAATTCAGGACTAAATTTTTTTATATCGATACGAAATTTGACTGGAAGACAATGAGGAGCTGACAAAATGTAGCAGTAGTACTGATATTCGAAACGCCCAACAGGGGGAGTCATATGTACACAAACACACTTAGGACTACCAAAACCATCAACAAATCAACACTCTGTATCCACAGACTGTATTACATCACACAAAGTACAAAGCTCATTATTTAGAAACGTCTGTTTTATGGTATCATCACGTTTTGTCCTTTAAACAAACACTCATTGACAATCTACACGTGTTGCATCAGCTGATAGTTTACATTATAGCTCTGTTAGCTTAGCTTTGTTTTAGACAGAAAACACCCACAGTAAAACCACAAATCACCTTGGATTTCTGTTCAGTTTGTGTTGACGATAGCGGAACTAAAGATCTGTTTGGAATTGTCCAAACATTAGACCTGTTAAAAAAAAAAATAATTCAAAATTTCCAGCGTTTTTGACAAAAATCAACATCAAAACTGTATGGCTCATGAGACAGGCATTCCCACGATCAAAAATCTAAATAACTGTTACATCTGGTCATTCCACAGCTTGGAGAATGAGAATCACAGCAATTGGCTTTAAAATAACAAAAAAAGGTTTTTATGAACAGGTCTATCCAAATATGGTCAGAACTGTCGCAGTTTAGTCTGAACTGTGGATTTACAAACAGCCAGTTTAGCAACGATAATAGCACACGTTAGAACTTTACACCTTCAGAAACCTCATAATCAAACTCACCCATGTAGAAGAAATGCTGTGATTTCTTCATCAAACTCCGTTCTTTTCATTTAGAGCTGTGTCCATTGGTGAAAACAACAACAGTGCTTCTAGCTTTTATCACTTTGTCACTTTCTTTGGCACTAAAAGTTGTTTCTTAGTGGCTCTCATCACATCTCATCACTTCCTGACACTTCGATCCAAGACCTTGTGGCATTCGTTTTCCTCACCATGGGAGACCAGCAGTGACTCACTATTCCCTCTAGTGGTCACAAAAAAATCCAATCAGTTCATATCTCTACAGTCCAGTACATTAGAGTCTTTGACATATCATCAGAACTCTTCATTCTAAACACTCTGATAATTTTAGGTAATTTTTTAAAACATTCGACAGTAAGAATGCTACTATACTGTGGTATTGGTTGAGATATTCCGTAAATAGTGCAAACTGAGAAGCCGTATTAACCCATAAAGAGCCAGAACTACTTTTGTGTCAGTTCCCAAATGAATTTTTCTCTCTATTTAACCTTTATTCAATAGTTTAGCACCATTTATTGACATATTACCCTCTGTCTTTTGCATTTTTTTACACAGTTAGAATCAGGTATTTTCCATTTTTTAAGTTGTTGATCCTGAAAATGTTCATAAAGGCTCAAAAACTGAGGAGAAAGTTACTTTTTCAGTCAAATCTATCATTAACTGAATGTAAGCCCAGTGTGTCCATCCACTGTCATTGATCCAACTCCATGGGTTGTACTGGTGAATCAATGTTGTAGAAGATGAAAGTGTTTCCATGGTAACTACGGAGCCTCTGAATATCCAAATGGGTCATATCTGATGACCATGAAAAGGTGGCAAACTGCATTTTACACCAGTTATTTACATGGATTGATAGGATTAGAGCATCAACAGGTGTTTTTAGATGGGTTTGGTCACTGGTGGATGTTTGGGTTAAAGACAGAGGTGATCATTCCAGTATACATTTATGCTTTAATATCCACACTGGAAAAACTATTTAAGCTGGCTGTGTACCTATGTTGTTGTTTTTTTTCCTGTTTTAACTCGATTGTGTGTGTCTACACTACTCCCAGCCAAAAAACACAGTCTGAGCCTACTCATTACGACAACTCACAGGTCAAGAAGAACACCAGCCGCCACTACGGTTCCATTATCGAGCCATTACACACCTGTTAGAAAACTTTAAGGCACAGTCTGAGTGATGTCTGGTGGTTCAGTTTGATGGAAGCGCCCCTCCCACCTCTTACCTGAGTCCTTCTCAAAGAATAGACAGCAGTGAGTCTGTAGTAGCCATGGCAACACCTGTGACAGATGAGAAGATGGATGACAGATATAGTACAATACAGCTGAGTCACCCCAGACTCACACATTGGGTGAATGGAGGGGAGCTGCACAATGGGAGCATGTGGGCATTAGTGACAGAAGAAACTTGAACAAAAAGCTGTAGGTCCCCTCCATTCAGTCACACACACACACACACACACACACACACACACACACACACACACACACACACACACACACACACACTCCTCCATCCTCCACCTACAAACACACACTAATCACTACCCACACGCCGTGCATCATTTATTGACTGATCGGTGCAGGAAACACCCTGACAAGTGAAAAACCGCTCAGTGAGTGACTCATTCCTCTTCTGCACAACTTAGGCAGCTTCTGAAATGTGCACTTTTGACTGTGCGCACGAGCTATCGGCGATGCACACCGTGTTCATCTGAACTGGAGGTAAAAATCCGAGTCCCAGCAGAGCCCAGTATGTGCACTTGACATAACAGTCAATAACAACAATAAGAGGCTGCGCTGCAGGATCCACTCCACGCACAAACACGACACCGTGCATGTTCCTTCCTACCTTTTTGAGCGCTGACATCTTCCTCCTCAGAGAAGGTCACTTCTTCACTGAGCCAAACGACGGGAGTAAACGGGCTATAAATAAGTGAAAGGCGACCATGTCCCCCGATATCCGTGGAAATGTTCATTGCCTTGTTCGGTGGAAACATCTGCAGCACAGCAGCTGTAGTTTCCCATGATGAAGGAGGCTTCTGCGTGTCTTATCCAACGCAGGTCCTGATGCAGCAGCAGCAGCAGCACTCTTCATTCTTTGGAGATGACTTCTAATGCACTGATGTTGTGGTCATTGATAGCACAGCTCCTCATGTAAAGGCAGCTTATATCAGACGCCATTTTTACAAAGTCTGCACCTACTGTAGCCTACTGGGATGGATTGAATCTAAAGGGAATAAACACGCAACTTGAAAATACAAACTTTGACTAGATTCTAACACAAAACTAGTCCTTATTATTAGACATTAAATAATGAATTTGGCTTCACTGGAGACACCAGGATGTATATGATATAAAGTGAAAATACATGTAGGCTGCTGTGTTATATAGTGCCGCAGTAGGGCTGTCTAGGAAGTTAAGAAATAAATATTCAGTGGAAGAAGTACTCAGATGTGTACTCAGGTAAAAGTACATGTACAGTGTAGAAATACTCCATTACCAGTAAAAGTCCTCAATATGTTAGATAGATAGATAGATAGATAGATAGATAGATAGATAGATAGATAGATAGATAGATAGATAGATAGATAGATA
>JAQQZY010000017.1:7823157-7833771 GCA_030068375.1 Ostorhinchus rueppellii | reverse complement strand
ATAGATAGATAGATAGATAGATAGATAGATAGATAGATAGATAGATAGATAGATAGATAGATAGATAGATAGCTCAGTTACACAGCACCACACACTCTAACAATGCACTGGGTAAAACCTGGGTAAACATCAATCAAATATTAAATATAAATATAAAGATCTAAAATATATAGACAATGTAATAATGTAATGATGAATTATTTCTGACTACTACCTATCTCCCTCTCCTCCATATCAAGAAATAATATCAGAAAGTATAATGTTTTATTCTGCCCCCCCCCCCTTATTTCAACACATGGTTTGATCCAAGTGTCAGAGCTCCTTGAAGATACCAGTAAATACACTCCCATCCAAAAAAAAAAAAAGAAAAAGAAAAAAAGTGACACTACTATTCATGATGTAATGCTTTTATCCTTAAGAGATATTTTTAGAATGTAAAAATTGGCTTCCACCTTTCTTTCCTTTCTTTCTGTGTTGTCAAAAATAATGTTACATTTTTAGAGTTTGTATGGTTGGCTCCAACGTATTTAACTGAATTTAATTAAGGTTTGGGTTTCTTTAACTTTCTTACCCACATTGAACTCAGTAGAGGATCTTACACCTGAGAAAGTTCCAGTTCTGCACCACTGTCTTGGGTCATTTTCCCGCTGTTATCGTGTAATCTGCAAATTTGGTTTCATTGTGGTTTCTTTCTCTGTCCAGTTTTACTCAGTTCTGGTTCTAGTTAATGATCCTGTTATAGTTCTCTCCATAGTTGTTATTGTTAGTATTAGTCATATTGTCTTGTGAGGGTCTCAACCATCTCCTCTTTCCCTTCCCCTTCACTCCTTTTTTCTCCTCCTCCCTGTCTCCTCATGTCAGGTCCAGCATTGAAATGTGATTCAACAGAACTCAGAATAAAGACAGTAGAATATCAAGGGAAGCCTCATATAAACTGTGAAGCATCCTTTGGCAAAGCAAATTTGTTTAGCACCAAAAGAGCCAGACTACCATTCTGCTGTCAGGATGCTGGACAAGACAAGTTAGAAAAAAAATAATAATAATTAAGTTTTTGGGTTTTTTTGCTCCTTTAACTTTCTTACCCACGTTGAACTCATTGAGCAGGGGTGTCAAACTCATGCTGGTTCAGGGGCCACATTCAGCCAAATTTTATCTGAAGTGAGCCAAACTGGTAAAATAATCACATAATAATATATAAATGATGTCAACTGGAACCTTTTCTCTATGTTTTAGAGTGAAAAAAGTAAATTTACATTATTAAAATTGTTACATCTGCAAATGATCCTTTCGAATAATCGGAATAACATGAACAAACTGAAAAAAATAATTGTAATTTTAACAGTATTATGTCTCAGTTTATCATTTACTCATGCACATTATAACTTATAGATCACAGTGGATCTACAAACACACAAAACATTTAATAACAGGTAAAAATTATTAAGATTGGACTTCATTTAAGACATTTCAGGTTCAAGTTATTCACTTTTTTTTTTTTTTTTTGCTAAATTATACTTTGTTTTAGTGTAAATACATGAAAGTGTTTACATTTACAAAGAGAAAAATTGGGAGTTGTCATTATTTCTATGTTATTCTGTTAGTATTTTAGTGGTCCTGCCCACTGGAGATTGGATTGGTCTGAATGTGGAACCTGAACTAAAACTGATTGTAAGGTTGTTGATATTTTAGTGTAATTCTTGAATTTCACAAATTTATCCCAAGGGCCGAACTGGACCCTTTGGTGGGCCGGATTTGGCCCCTGAGCCTCATGTTTGACACCTGTGCAGTAGAGGATCTTACACTTAATGAATCTTACACCTGAGCAAGCTCCAGTTCTGCACCACTGTCTTGGGTCATTTTCCTGCTGTTATCGTTTAATCTTGTGAAGCAGAGAGATGCTTTGTGACACATCACACCTCCAGATCGGTTGGAGCTCTTACCTGTCACCTGCCTGCAGCCACACCTGCATCTAACAAAAGAAAATTAACCCTCCAGCTGGTCTGACAGCTTCAGCGCACTGTTTTCCCACCGCTCAGTTTCTCTCTCAGCAGGATTCCATGAACTCGTTGAACAGTAGAAGTATTATGCAGGCTTCATCTGGAACCATCCTGCCCATAAAACCGTCCCAACACCCATGGCTTTAATTCACACAGAAGCTCCTGCGCATCCACTTTGTTTCTCCCTCCTTCTCTGCTTTCTGACGCATTGGATTTAAAGGCAAAGGAGAGTTCAAATCGTTAGAAACTGGACTCAACTTAGAGATGGTGGATGCTTTCCTACATCTCTGTTCTGATGCAGGATGCCGAAATAATGATCCTCAGTAACTCGACCCGTGTCTGCGGGTGATTTTGGAGCCAGACGCAGAAACCCACCCCCCCAGCCAGGGATTGGGAGGTTGAGACACCCCTGAGAATAAACCCGGACAGCCGGTGACCAAACTGGAAGGCTTCCAGCTGGCTCAAAGAGCAGGTAAGATGAATGAAACCGGAGACTGCAGTGTTTGTGGACAGTGGTTACATACGACACAGTCCAAATAGTGCAAGTGAATGGAAGTCACCTGCTCCGATTGTGTTTACTGGGAGGGAAATGACGCCAAACTGCTTTTACAAACAGAGTAATTTAAGGTTCCTCGATTTTCTGCAGAAGATAAAAGGAAAAACAGATGATTTAAAGACATTTTATTCCATGACAGAAAGTCCTCTTTAATTCGGCGTGTAACTCACTTTTCAACATGATATGCAGGTAGCACATAGAGGTGTTTTGTCCTTCAATCCCCCCAGTAAAATAATCAGCCGTGGCCAGGAGGAAGTCATATGATTTAACAGTCTACACCTGAATTATAGGGAAACTTGGGCATTATCATCGGCCGAATTTCTCAGCTATGTCTGGTAATGAGTTGTAGATACGACTTACGGTGTTTAAGGTCTGTGTTCTTTCTTTCAAATGCAGTGACCTTAAATCATAATATTTTCTAATGGAGTTCGGTTTATTATAAAAGTATGTTTTTGGATCACATATTAATGTTGCTTCCTGTTGTATGGAGCAGCAACAGTGAACACTAAGTTAATGAGGTAACTAACTTTAGACTAGAGCTGAGCAATAGATTGAATTAAATACATTTATCAAGGTTTTTCCTGAATCAAGATAAAATTAAGACAAAAAAAACCTCAACATAAAATCTAAATTCAACCTATTTGTTTCTTGAAATATATTAATTTTGAGTGTGTTTCTCTAGTCATATATTGCATGCAGTTTGAGTAAAGAAACTATTTTTCAATCAAGTTATGTTTTTTTTTAATGTAGCTAAAAATAATTGGTTAAAATCTTAAAATAAAATGAATATTGAAATATTCCATTACTGTCTAGCTCTGGTTTAAAGGCAGTATCACAACACAGTGCAAATCATGGTCATTAACTATTTTGAGAAAAGTGCTTGTTGTATCATAGCCACAGAGATGTTGCACCAAAGATCTTCAGTCTTGTGGGAATTGTTTCATTCTGTTGGTCAAAAGTTCACAGCAGTGACTCACACTCATGAAAGATTTATTTTTATTCCCCCCGTGCAGACGGCGGTGGACCTCACTAAACAAAGGACAGAACGAAGGACACTGGGATAGTCTGTCGAGCTATAAACCCAGTTGGATCATGGGTAATCACACTGGCAAAGACAGCCACAACTCTGCAGGTACTGGAACACAGATGTACAAATGATTCGGTTTGTAAAAGATCAGACACGAGAGACGGGCGACCATTTTAGCAGCATAATCTAAATAAGTTCAAATGCTTTGCAATAAAACCATAGATTTAAATCCTTATAACAGGCTTGGAAACAACTGAACATAAGGTAGTTATAGTAAAAATAAAGAATAAATGCATTAAAGAGATCGTATTATTATAATTTAAGAAAATTGTTTCAGGGTATAAGGAATTTTGATTTGTAAAATTTGAGGCTGATATTGAGGTTTTCAACACTTAACTGGCAAATTAATGTGGTTATTTTCATTCTTGATGTAATTTATTACCTCTTTCGTGCTGAGGAAACAAAGAAATCATTGTAATTTATTGCCAGTTTCTTTCAGCCCGATCAACACCACTGTCTTGGAACGAGCTAAAATTCAAACACATTTACAAAAGCATTCAACACAGCTAATAATCATCAGCTGCTGCCATTTGTGAATGTTGTCTCAGTTGCCAACAGGCTTTTGGCAGTGGACGCAGCTCATATCAGCCAATGTTCAGCTAATGTATCAGTGTATCTCTAGTGGGTGCTGTTATTTTCGACTGTGATCTGTGATCTAAGTGGTTCTTCTTCATTTTTAAACATGGAACTGCTTTGTAGTTTTTGTCAGTCTGATGTGGATGCTTTTAATTTGTGTAGTATTTGTACTGTTAGTTTTGAGGGATGTCTAAAATGGTGTGTTCATTGTTGGTCTACATTTAGGTGAGAGTGAGTTCACTTCAGCTAGAGGATAAGAATAAACCCCAGATTACTTAATTTAGAAAACAGAAAGAGAAATGTAAAGTAAACAAAGTATAAAGGATGTGTTTGTGGTAAGGAATGTGTGTAGCCATTTCATTTCCGATTATATGTCAGAAGGGTCACATCCTTTGAGATCTTAGCTCTTACTTTGGCCCTAATACTAAGTAAAGGCACAAACCATTTATCATATCCTTTTGTTTACCCTTAGAACACTGAAATGCTGAACAGGCAGCACAAACATAGTCTAAGCTGCAGTTAAGTGTGCCACCTCTACAACAGGAATACTGCAGGGAAATGTATCAGAAACTTTCCCAGACTTGATGAATCAGATCTTTTCAGATACTGTATCCTCCAAAGGGTCTGTTGAAAAATAGATTCAGCAGCATTAGATCCCTCGCCTGTCTAATGCCCTCAGACTTTGCGGTTTTAGACATTAGACAGCAGCTGTCACTTGCCTCCACTAATGTGCGAAGTAGCCTTGTGTAGCGCTATGCTAGTCGGCCGCTCACACCGTTTAATTCTCGCTTCCAGCTGTTTAAAATGCTGCTGGCTTTCCTTACTTGGCTGTCAGTTTGCAGGAAGTGGCTCCCCTGTGAACAGGGTGCTGTAGCTGAGCAGACTACACAACGCTGCTGCCACGGAAACGATGAGTCTGCAGAATCCTGCAGTAAAACACAAGGACAAGGAGGGGAAGAGTGCAGGATCAGAGCGTTGTCGGGTGATTTCTGTAGCCTGCCAAAAACCTGTTCGTAGTAAATAAGCCATGCATTCCTCCAAAAGTGTACCACTGACATCATACAGAAGTCACATGGCTCTAACATTCAACAGAGGCAGGTGACGGTGCTTCATCCATCTGCTTATCTGTCCTAGAAGAGAAATCCCTGCACTGTGGCTCTTCCTCAGATTTCTCCATTTCTTACCCATTCCCTCAGGGTGTTTTTGTAGTTTTCCTCACTTGCATCAAGGGCAAAAGTACAGAAAGTGTTTTCCACTGTAGAGTACTACACAATGCAACACTTACACAACATGCTCCCCCAATAACAATATCACAGTATCATTATCTATCAACATTCCAAAAAACAATTATGTATTTACTAAGTGCATTGTAGTGCCAGTGTCACAGAATGGAACACCTGAGGTGCAACAGTGTTCTACTCCATAGAGTCTTACATTAGTGGCTCTCAACATGACCGTGTTTTCACAAACGTACTGTTACTCGGCCAGTAAATACAGTACATTCCTGTATCCTGTATATTGTCCACCCCGCGAGTACAAAATAAAACTGACTTGACCCTTCACAGACTGTTTGCTTTTGCATAAGTAAATATTTCCTGAAAAAATAGGAATCTTGGGAGGCCACCTCCCTCATGAGAAGTCAAGTCTGCTCTGATTGGTTAACTCAGCCTCTGGAGCAACAGCCCATAATAACCTAGTGATGACCTGTGAATGTTAGGTTCTCTGCAGGGTGTGTACAAATGACTGAGACATTTTGTTGGGTGTAAAATTATCATGTGTCCAAAGCAAGTTTTTAATTGTCATAGTTGATGCATATGCTGGTGTGTAGTTGACATTTATCACAAAACACATGGAATGTGATTTCATGAGATTAATAGTGATGCTTAAGCAACATATTTTTAACCTCCTGAAAGGCAGTGGAGTGTGAGAGCAGGGTACAGTGTGATTGATTTTGGACATAATCACCCTGTGGAAGGCAGTGAGAGCAGCTGTTGGATAGTGGATCAGGAAAAACAGCCTCTCTTCCTGATCTTGCCACATGGGGGAACAGTTCGTTTGCTTGCCAGCCAAGACACTGGCAGGACAAGCTTTTTGCTGCATCAGTCAATAAGGGAGCAGACACTGAGCTTACATCTGCATCGAAGAGAGGAAGCACAGGGGCTCAGCATGTGGCACACATTTTTAACTTGATTCGGTTATTTCTAGGATAGCAGTGTTTTCCTCTACACTCTAGTCTGTTTCTCCTTCTCAGGTTCCCCTTTAGATTTTTTCCATACGCCTCCTACCACACCCTCAGAGGCAGAGCTGAATGCCATGGCCTCTGCATCTTGCTCTAATGAGCCTTCACCAGAGACAGAGACCGCCGGCTGCACCACCCCTTTCACCACCTCTCCAGTCGCAGACTGGACTCACAAACTGTCTGCTCCCACAGAGTGGGCTGTGATAAGTGTGGACAGCATTACTCCCACTGACACCAATGTGAGCGATGCTGCAGTGGGGCAGACGTCAGCGGTCAGCCTGCCTCCGTCCAGAGGGTCCCCGGCCGAGCAGAGCTCGCAGGAGCGGGACAGCAGGCTGGAGCCCCAGGCTGTGACGGAGCGAGCTGGAGAGGAGATGACTCTGGTTTTACTCAGTCTGATGGAGCACTACCAAAACTCCCTCGGCCTCACCCCCAACAGGGACGTTACTACAGGAGCTGTAGGTAGGTCCTGCTTTCTGTAATTAAACTGTTCCATAGAAAGATTTTACCTTACTCATCCCTTTGAAACAGCAGTGTGTGTATTCCCCAAGGCCCAGTCCTGGGCCTGCTGCTCTTCAGTGTTTTATTCCAATCTGCACAGTGGCTGACCACCACTTTTATACAAGGCTCTTCTCAATTACATATTTTTTGCATCCTTGACTCCTCCTCTTGTGACATGGAGATTTTTTTTTTTTTTTAAAGATGTCTCACTTCCTTAACATGCACATCAAGGAGACAGAAACAGGGATGGATGGCCGAGCTATGACTAAACATACACAGGCTTTTCCTTTGTCCAAATCTATCTGGCATGGTGACGTAAACATAGCAGGTCTCAAAAAAGACAAAGAAGTTGTCCTCATTTGGAAGTTGTAGGTCTTTTAGTTTAATTAAAATGATCCCATGTCTGATCAAACTTCTGTGAATTGCATAACAAACACATGGTGCCAGGCACAACAAACCCCACCCCCTCGCACATATTTCTAAGTAAATGGGAAGATTTTAAAAAATGTTTAAAAATTTTTGACTGACTGTTACTAAAATGTAATCTGGGTCTGTGGCAATCTGTAAACCAAAATTTGTATGAATTCACCCAATAGCTTTGCTGCTACAGACATTTTAAATTATAAGTAAATTGGAGGAGGAAAAAAGATTTTAAAAATTCATTTAAAAAAATTTAACTTTGACCCACTTTTATCAAAATGCAATGACATTTATTCTGGGTCACCGGCAATCTTACAAACCTAATTTGGTATGAATTCAACCAATAATTTTGCTGCTAGAGTGTTAGCAAACCAAACCAAAAACAACACCCCTTGCCACCCCTTCTGGGGGCGGGGTAAAGGTTATGACATCCGTGCACCACCTACTGACACATGGTGCCACGTTGTGAATTAAATTAATAGTTCAATTTAAGTTAACATGAACAGTCAGTGGACAAACGACTAAAATATGGTAGTAACTGTAACAAATGCCTGGTGGTACAGCTGATCCACTATGTCACTGACTCAAATTAAATAAAGAAAGCTACTGTTCATTACCATTTTAACAATATTTATTTTTAGTGCGACTCTGGCATTAAAATAACCAGTCTGCATTAGAAATCTCTCTTCTCCTTGAATGCTTGTTGCTGCAAGTTCTCCAGTTGAGTTGCTTTTGGGAGGGACTGAAGGAAAAGGAAGGGACTGACACTAGGAAATGAGAAAAAGGGAAACAATGACAAAATGTGCAGTTTACGTAAATCACCTCACAAGCATTCTTGGACGATATCCATCAGTGACTGAGACCTATTCATTTTGCACTGAACTGGGAAGAAAGACTGTGTGTGTGGTTGTACGTTACAAATTAGGCCTCAGATTGAGACTGGAAAATCAAAACGCAGAATGATGAAATGGGGAAGTTAACAATTACAGGCTCTCAGAATAATCTTAGATCAACAGCTCAAATTTGATAAACGCCAAGAAGAAAAGCAGTCGCTTCCAAATCAGGCACACATCCCCCCTGAAGAAGCAGTTTCTATTTTTTTTCTCTCTATTATCTTCACTCATAGAATCTTTATTTTCTTCGGTCCAGAATCAGTAAACCTTAAATTCTTTTACGAACAGACTCTGAATATAAAACATAAAAAGTCTAAAAAATGGTATCACTGTCACAGCCCTAAAAATACACTTTATTTAGTCTGGTCTCTTCATTCATTGTTTTCCTCATATCAGTGTTTAAACGCATCAACAGTTTAGCTCCAGGTCTTTTTCCAGATACGTCCAAACACAAGACTGCAACAGAGTTAGTTGGAGTTTAAATACTTGAATGTAAAATGTCTCATCTTAGATCATCATCTACATTTGGAAAATCAGCTCGGACACAACAACAGAAATCAAAGTAAGAATTGATATGAAATCTTTTAGAAGAAATGTTTATGGCTGATGAACAGCAACGTTTTTTTGTTTGTTTTTTTGAAGCTAACTGTGCTGTTTATTTTTACATGTATTTTTTAATACTTCTATGTCTGTACTGAATATTGGTTTTATAAACGGTGAATTTTTATTTATTGCGTAAGAGCTGAACTGGGAAAAAAAAAAAAAAAGTTTAAAATGACATCAGCGTCATGCTTTGTTTGCATGCTTTGTTAAACTTCATTGTCCCTCTCAGACAAATGCATGTCAGTTCAGACTTCTTACTGTGCTGTCTCTTCTGTTAGAGCTTCTCAGACACTTGATAACAGAGAGGGATACTCTGGATGAGGAGGTGCACACCCTGAGGGAGACACTGAGGGTGAGTTGAGTCTGCAAGCCATTTTTATCAAAGAGTAGGGAGCGTCTTAAACATCCAGGTTCCTGTTTGGTTTTCCTTCTTTCCCAGACAGAGCAGATGGAGTGGCATCAGTTCCAGTGTGACCTGCAGGTCGCTGTGTCGGTGGCCGACCGGCTGAGGGTGGAATCGGAGCAGGCTCTAGACGTACTCCAGGGGAAGCACAGGGCTGTGGAGGACCAGCTGGCTCAGGCTGTCAGCCGGCAGCAGGAAAAGGATAAAGAGCTGGAAAGCCTCCGCGCCGAGTACAGAGAGGTCTGCCGCAAACTGTCTGAAGTCACCCTGCAGCAGCAACAGGACCAGGCTGAGCTGGAAGCCCTGAGGAGAACATGCAGAGTCAAAGGCACGACAAATGCCAATAAAGACCCAGAGAGACAGGACTGTGTGACAGCAAGCGGGGAGGAAAAACTACAAGAAGTGAAGGATGATGGCGTGAAAACTGCTGAAAAGCAAAAGGAGAACGAAGAGGCTGAAAAAGGGGCTCCTGATGATGAGAGCACAAATGAAACGGGGAGCGTTCATTTGACAGGGAAGGGGGTGGCTGAAGGCTACCTGCGCAGTTTAGCTGCTCTGGAGAAAAAGAAAGAAGACGGACGTGGTCTGAGGGATCCGAGGAGGATTGTGATGCTGTCTGAAAGATCCTGGTGAGTCTGCATCAGAGGCATTAGGGGGAAGAAAAACAAACAATGGAAACTACGTCGAAAAACACTTTTGTTCATTTTAACAAAAAGAACTACCTTAAACTAAGCTGATGAGCGATTGGCACTGTCACTTCACAGCAACAAAGTCATGGTTTCACACCCAGTGCTCCCCATTTTCTCCTCATGTTTGCATGGGTTCTCTCTGGGTGTTCCAGCCTCCTCCCACCGTCCAAAAACATGCACCTTAATAGATGAACTGCTCAGTCTAAATAGGTGGGAATGTGAGCGTGAAGAGTTCTTTGTTTCTATTATGAACCAGTGACAGATCCAGGCTGTAGCCCACCTTCACCCAGTGGCAGCTGGGATAGAGTCCAGCCCCCTCACAATCCTCCAGAGGATTAAGCACTTCAAAACTATACTATGTTCACAAAATTTCTAATGTTTAAGAGAAAAAATGTCTTTAGGTTTAATGTTTTGTGCCAGGGTTATTGTATAGTTAATAAAAACCAGACTAAAATATGGTGCTTAACAAATGTATTAGACCAGCTGTCATGAAAAGATAAATAACTTCATAGTTTATCAAAAACTTGCTTCAAATTAACAATTTCATTGTTGTTCGTTAAGAAAATGACCAACTGGAATAACAAAATAGTCCTTGTTGATAAATAATAACCATAAATGTCCATATTTAGTGTGTCCACCTTTGGTGCAGA
>JAQQZY010000017.1:7786530-7797747 GCA_030068375.1 Ostorhinchus rueppellii | reverse complement strand
AAATATGAAGAACCTGAAATGTCTTAAATGAAGTAAGTACAATTTTAACAAGTTCTGCCTGTTATTAAATGTTTTGTATTTGTCGATCCACTGTGATCTATAAGTTTTATAATGCACATGTGTAAATGATAAACTGAGACGTAATATTGTTAAAATTACACTTTTTTTTTCAGTTTGTTCATGTTATTCACATTATTTGAAAGGATCATGCGTAGATGTAAACATTTTCATAATGTAAATGTACTTTTTTCGCTCTAAAACGTAAAGAAAAGGTTCAAGTTGATATTATTTATATATTATTATGTGATTATTTTACTGGTTCGGCCCACTTCAGATTAAATTTGGCTGAACGTGGCCCCTGAACTAACATAAGTTTGACACCCCTGAATTATATCACGTAGACCTGATCCTCACCAACAAAGGGATCCACTGTGGTACAAATGTTGTAAACAAAAATTACAAATAAACAACACGTACACATTGCAAACTTCTCAGCCATAAATATTTGTGCACACTTTAATGGCTTATTACAGTTATAGGTATTTGAACTCAATAACTCTGTTATAAGGCTTACATAACTGTTCGGCTTATTCTATTCTAGTGGTTGTCATTTGCTAAATCGATACTTTTAACAAACACCTTACAGAGTACCCGTCTCTTTCCAAACATAAGCCTGCCTTCCTTTTCATATGTACATCAGTCTCTCCAAAGGAAAAGTTGATCTGACTGTATTTTATTTTCTCTTTAATCTCTTATAATAGTTTTTACTCTTTTCTCAGTGACTTGTGGTAATAATGTTGCTTGATGTTGGACACTTTATACCAGATGATGTACTGTATACAGAAACTTGACTAGATTTATTATTGTTTTATTTTTTTCTGGCTGTACACGTTTGCCTGCCAATAAGTCCATTCATTTCTTGGGTTACTTTCTGGCTTTTGGCTCTTGAGTGCTTCACTGTCACTTTTTGCCACTTGTTTCTTTCTGCATCCATGCCTGCCCCCTGCTGACCTCAGCTGCAAAGTGTCTCCCCCTCCGAACCGAGGTTATGACGCCACACAAAGGGTCGGACTCTTCTCAGCTTCACAGAACAGCTCTATGTATGGGTGACAGACAGGGGCAACACATCTGGACTTGAAACTGAAATATTATTTTAAGGATGCAATCTTTAATTTCAGTCTTCTCCTGCCCTTTTCTGCCTACTATGCATGCACACTTTATACACGCTCAACTGACCTCAGGATGACCTCTTTATTTTATGACTTCAGGGCTCCTGGATAATGTGACTGTACTTATTGGCATTGCACACAAAGGCAGAGCTATTGCAGGTGTCATCAACCAGCCTTTCTACAACTACCAAGTACGCACTAAATTCGATAATCTTGTAACAGACTCCCAAAAGTCTCCTTTTTCTCTTGTGCTAATGGGTCATTTGGACTTTCTTTGTCAGCTCGGAGCAGGGGCGGTTTTGGGAAGGACCATATGGGGAATGCCGGGTTTGGGTGCGTTTGGATTCCAGCTGCAGGAAGTACCAGATGGCAAACGCATCATCACCACCACACGTTCCCATAGCAACAAGGTGGTAACAGACTGCGTAGATGCCATGGACCCCGATGAGGTTGTAAGAGTGGGCGGTGCTGGAAACAAGGTGAGATTGTGTTGCATCAAAATGCAGTTGATTACTGGAAATTCAAGTTAAGATCTGTTCATGTCAGTTTGTCAAAATGTCTATCTACCCATGTCTGAGGTTAGAGGTTTTCAAAGTTGGTTCAGTATTAGCACTGATTTCACACTGTATCATTCTCAGTTTTCCAGAAACATACGTGAAAGTACCTCAAACAGTGGCGTGTGTTATGAATTAAAACGTATGCTTGTGTAAGACTTCAGAAACTCATACTAAACCCATTCCAAACTGAGTGTTTTAATGGCACGTACCGTAGTAAAGCTTCATTATTCTGGACACACCGGAAGCTCTTGGTGACCATTTTCTAAAAGCTTTAGAAATAGTTTTAACACTGTAGGGAACACTAGCTCATGTCATAGCAATTTCCTAATTTTAGTGATCTAAAAACACTACAAAAAATATTCCAAATAGACACTTTCAGAGCACATGGTGTCTTTACTCCTTCACTACTGGTGGCCATTGTTATTTTTAGATTGTTTTTTGAATACATAGCGTACTTACCATTCATGCATTAGCAGCCGTTGGTGACTACGTGTAAAAGATTGAAATACATCTTGGACTTGTTTTTATCACCTTAGCAGCTATTTTAAACACAAATATCAAACTAGGCTGAAAATCATTTAGTAGTAAAGTCTTCCTAATTAATCAGAGGAATTAAAATAGGCTAAAAAAAATAAACACAAAACTAAAGCACACCAGAGAACGCTTATTATGACCTTAACAATTATCTAGAACACTTAAAAAACATATATGAAAACCTGTCTTGGATGACCATTTTTGGAGCACTTTGTATAGCCTGACCATTCGTCCATTACCAGCCATGGGTGACTATTTTGAAAAGCTTGGGAAATAATGTTAAATGCGTCTTGGAATAGATTTTAATGCCTAAGCAGCTGTGTTACATGCATAATATAGCTGTACTAATTCATCAGTTAAGGCATTTGATGACGACTTCAAGTAGGGCTGGGCGATATGGACCAAAAGTCATATCCCGATATATTTTGGCTGAATATCAATATACGATATATATCCCAATATTTTTTCCCGCAAAGTGAGAGCTAATGTTCAGTCAAAGTCAAAGCCAAATATGACATTTCACGAGTAGTTTTATAGACCGATTTGTCCTTCCTCTGCAGACGTTGTTGCTTCCTCCATGCTGGTTGAACAGTGGCGGTCTGCGGCTGCTGGAGTGTCTCTTCCCGCCCCTCCCTCCTCTGTGCACAAAAGAGTAGGGGTGGGGGCGCGCGGAGCAGTGCAGAGAGCTCTGGGTCAATTTGAACTACATCGATATATACGATATTGTCCAATTCCATATCGCATTTGAAAATATACCGATATAATTTTTATATCGCTATATCGCCCAGCCCTAACTTCAAGTAGGCTCAGAAACAACCTAAAACACACTGTGAAACACTCAAAAATACCTTAATATAAAACTACTTTGAAAGATATTTGAAAACATGACCGAGCTGACCATTTTTGGAGCACATATTATATAGCCTTACAGTTGTCCCTCCACTGGCAGCCATGGGCGACCACCTGTAAAATATTCTAAAACGGCCTGTAACAGCTTGGAGAAGTTGCTATATTAAACACACATGGCCTATAGCCTTACTAAGTCAGTACAAGTATTTAGTAACAATTTCAAGTAGGCCTAGAAAATAAACTTAAAACCCTTATTACCTTAGAATGTGGAGTAATGGAGCACATTAAGAATGCTGCTATAAAATATGATGGGTTATGTTGTATTTGTGTAGTTATCCTATTGTATCTATAATATGCGTTTTGTCTGGTGGCTTGGACAGTTTATTTTGGATATGTGTAGTATTTTTGTTGTTTTTTTGGAGTTTGCAATGGACTTTGTGGCCAGTAGAAAAAGATAGGGTAAGGGGGCGGGAATACATGAGTTGCACTTAGTCCTGCTTCTTAAAGTGTTTTTTGTTATTTTGGCTTTAAATGCCGAAATAAAAATTAACCAAACCAGTTATTGTAAAAACTTATCCTAAGTGACTATTTTTGGAGCACATAGTAAAGTTTTACCATTTGTCCTCTGGTGTCTACCTTAACCACATCCTGGAGTACTATTTAATACCTCAGCAACCATGTAAAATACATTTTCAGATCACATAGCTTTTATGAGCTAGAAAATGTCATTTCTGATTATAAAATCTGTGCAGATAATCCAGCTTGTTGAAGGGAAGGCCTCTGCGTACGTCTTCGCGAGTCCTGGCTGCAAAAAGTGGGACACATGTGCACCTGAGGCCATTCTACATGCTGTCGGAGGTTAGTGTTATCATCTCAGCAGATTATACCTCCCTTCATAAAGACGTTTTCTTAACAATTAATGGAAAAATAACTAACACTTGACGTTTTCCTGGAAGTGCTAATAATTATTCATGTCCTACTTTTGTTGCAGGTAAATTGACAGACATGCATGGAAATCTGTACAGCTATGACGCCAACGTGAAGCACATGAACTCTGCTGGGGTTCTTGCAACGCTACGAAACCATGACTATTATGTCAGCAGAGTACCACAGTCTGTTCTGCAAGCCCTGAACTGAACACCAGGTGTGTCTCACAAAATTCACTTTTTTGTGTGTGTTGTAGAGAATCACTTAAATTTTCAGAGCAGTTCTTGACGCTAAATATTACAAAGAAGATTTGTCAGAAAATGCCACAAGAAGTAATTTGTACTTTCTACATTATAATTTTACATTTGATTATAAAGAGTTGATTTTCAGTGTGACATGAATGTCTGTCCTTGGTATTTTAGTTATTTTATATAATCCATTGTCACTCAGCACTGACATAAAAGCAGAATAAAAGTGAGAAAAGCAGGGGAACGGTTTCATCAGCACTTTCTTTTATTCCACTCAAGTGAAACAAACTCATACAAATCTCAGAACACCTTAACATACGGTTTCCAACTTGAAGACCAATAGATTTACAAGGCAAAAGGCAAGATTTAAATAAATAAAAATACATGTTCATTAGTGAGTTGGAAATGACTTACTTCATTCAATAACCACTAAGTGGGAACAGTGTAATATACTAGCATAATGTTAACAGCAAACAAAATGCATTCTAAATGACAAATGACTGTCCCTATATTAAATGGGAGGTCGACATCTACTGCAGTGAACAAAGAGCTGTACAAACGTGTTAAGCTATGACCTGCTTTCAAAATTAATACTGATAACCATTTTTTAAAACTTGTACTTAATGTTTGATTCTTAGAGTTGCTTCATGTTCCTTCCTGTGATAAAATGGCAGTTCAGTTTCTCCACTTCTGTGCTATCTAGAGTCCAAGAAACCCACTGTAAGTGCTTACTGATGTTTAATCCCACATACACTACATTGTCATCAAAAGAGAAATTGATTTTGTACACTATTGCATTGCTCTGATTCCTACCAGAGTACTCAGGCCACAGTGAAGGGGACAAATCTGATATTGAGGATAGATAAGAGGAGAAAATGTTCTAAAGTTCTCATGATTATTTTGTAGTATGGGTTTAAAATTACTTTGAGAAAAGTCATTATAGCCTCAGGGGCGCTGCTACCAGTTGTGGGCCCCATCATAAATTGAGTATCTTCTCGATCTATCGGACCAGGAGGAGGCGGTCCCTAAACATCACTTGCACTAGCGTGAAACTGAACATGCTTTCTTCATCCAACTACCAACTTCTATGCCTCTATTATACAGCAGATCTTGCATGAAATTTTCAAACTTATATCCACTGGGACCCATGAATTTGTCATGTTTACCCCAAATTATAATATGAGAATGTGGTAGTTTTAAGTCAAACCTGTTGAATTTCAACTTTATCTACATAAAATTTTTCATGTACAATTACAACTTAACATGTTGAGTTTTTCCTCTGCATATTAGGACCCTGTTTGTGAAATATCAGATTTGGATTTCTGCTCAGTGTGGCCCATGTACTTGGAGATTTCCTTTTCATTCCAACAATTGAAATTTTGCTTTGTAACAGATAACACCACAAATGCTTTTTCAGTGAAAAAAGGTTCAGAGCTTGGTGCTGGTTAAGAACAGAGGCTGTAAATACAGAGTATCTACTGAATGTGAACACAAAGTAAATATATTTTACCTGTAGATTCATAGTCATACACAGTGTAGGGGCTGTGGCTGCTTACAGGCTTTAGAGAAAGTGTAAATATTTGCATACTGCTGCATTTGGAATCTCAGGATCTGATTGAGATCTTAAGGGGAAGAAAAACATTCTTGAGTCGAAGGGAAAGTCGTGGCAATGTCTAATGCAAGCAGTGAACCACTACAGCCAATAAAGTGTATGAAAGGGAACTGGCAGTAATTACGTTCATGGACATCAGACAAATCAAAGGAAAGATTGGAAATATTTGGCCCTGCAGTCAGGAGGATTCATGGATTTTACATCAATGAGAGCAGAGAACCCGTCTCAATCTCACAAGCGTGCATGCATGTACAAAAATCACTATGGAAACTGTTATCTGAAGGCAGGGAAGCATCTTTTCTTAACATCTTGTCCATTCCACAAGAGGTTGGGTTTAATATTGCTGAATGGACTGAGTATTAGAAGTGAGGGTTGAGTAATACATACCATGGCATCAAAAAATGGGAAAAATACCACTCACATGTTCATAAAAATACCCACAAACAAGCAATAAAACACTCCTGGAATTTCTGTTTACACATGAACAAGCTGACTGAGAGAAGGCTGGAGTGTTTGAGGCAGCCTGCAGGGAAATGGGCCAGAGAGTAGCCAGGGGAGGCGCAGGAGAGTCAGGGCCAGCCGCTCACCTTTTTTTCGGTGCCTGAGTGGTACGAGGCGGAGTGACAGGGCGTCCTGAATTCACACCTCCGTACTGGTATTTAGCTTTTTTCTCTGACGGCTTTAGGATCTGAAAGACAGGATGATGAGGTGGATCAATACACTGACGTACATTAAAGCAGGGTTCTTGACAGCTGATATTCAAGGTTCTACCTGAAAGGAGCACATAAGGGACTCGTCCACACTCATCATTCCTCCTGCGTTGTCAAACTCCCCGCAGTAGTTGGGCGCAGAGAACAGCGTCACAAGCTGTCGTTTGGCAAAGAACTCGTAGCCGTCTTCAACAACCTGTAAAACACCAGGACAATGAAGTATTTTTGATTAACAGCATACTTTAGCTTTAGTTTGAACTCTGTCCAAGCACCTATGCAGCTAAAAACAGAAAGTGCTGATATGTTTTCCCACTTAAGATGAAGGATTTGTGACTAATGTAACAGTTTTAGGACATTGTTGCGAGAGCGGGTGAAAGAGTGAGATAGGAATTCTTAAGTACTCCAAGAGCTGTTTCCTAAGGTTTTACAAGTGTTCGCCAATGGCTGCCAGTAGAAAAATCCATGTGCTCCAAAAAAACAAACAATCTAGGACCGTTTTTTTTTTTTTTTTAAAGATATATTTCTAAGTGTTTTAGGTAATTATTAAGGTAATAATACAGGTTCTCTGGTGTATTTTAGGTTTTTCTTAAGCCTACTTGATTTGGTCATCTATTAACCCTACTGATGAACTCGTAAGGCATTTGCTGACCACCTCAAATAAACTTAGAAAAAACTAACACCAGAGAACCCTTATGGCCTCAGAAATTATCCAACACTCAAGAAATAGACTGAAAAACCTGTCCTCGATGCCTGTTTTTGGAACACATTGTATAGCCTTACCATTCGTCCACTGGCAGTCCTTTACCTCACAACTCAAGAGACACCGTTACAGGCTTTTCAATGATCTAAAATACTTCGGAAACCCAAAATGACCATTTTCAGAAGGAGTCTTACTTCTTCAATACCAGAGGTTATTGAGCACAAACACTTCAAAATGATAACTACTGTTCCTTTTATATATTTTTTGCCATTTCATCAATACTTGAAAGAACCCACTATTACCATTATTTGTCATAGCAAACAAAATGCACAACTACAGGAAAAATGATGAATACAAATATGACTAGGCTGAATGATAATGCACTGTTGCCAAGTCAACTAGAAGATATTCTGTAGATCTGTTTCTACAATGACAGCAGTCTTTCTGATATCTTTGGTTATACTGGACCAATGCTGCAATTAAGTGATAGTATTTGTACCTTAATTTGTCAGGTACTTAATTCATTTTGTCGACACTAACGTTTATCACAGTGTTGTCTGAAGTTATAATTGATTTCTTTTGTCCATTGTAAATATATTGTATATGTTAAATTGTATATTTTAAGTCAACACAAATGTTTCTTTACATTTAACTCTACAATGATAAAAGACTGATTACTTACAACAATTTGCTTCCTTGTCTTTTTTTTTTTTTTTTTTTAAGATTCTGTTTTCTGCTGTTTTTACCTTAATAAAGACTAATTTCCCATTGTGCGACTTTAATTCGAAAATCAGTGCAATTACCTGATGTGCTCTGCAGATGAGGTCCAGGTCATGGCGATTGAGGAACTTGCTGACCACATCTGCTCCAAAAGTGAAGGAAACACCTCGATCATTTTCTCCCCATCCTTGAACATCTTTGTCAGGGTCTGACCAGAGGAGGTCACACAGCAAACCTGACAAAAATAAATAAATAAAATGAACAGTCAATCAGAAACGCAAACAGTTCAGCCAGCTGGAGCATTACTCAAAACCGTATGTGCCTTTTGTATATACTCAAAAAGCCACTTAATTTCAGTAAAGTCTGACTACTTGCAGAGGTACATCTCCTCAAGCTGTGCTAATAGCTTCTACCAAGTATCCCTTTAGTGCTTTCAGACCTTTTCATTTATATAAATGTAGATATTTTTATTTGCTACATATATTCATACATGTTTCTAACATGTTACATTATATTGCATTTACATAACTGCTAAAGTATCACCAAGTATTACCTGAAGTGTTTCAGGTGGTTTCTAAGCCTTTCTTAACAGTAGACTATAGTGGAGAGGCTATACCATGTGTGACAAAAATGTTTGTTTTGTTCCATGTTTGGTATGATAGGCTTCTAAAGGAAGTTTAAAAATTGCCAGTGTATTAAGAGTAATTCAGGTGATAATAAAGCCATCTATGTATTCTAAAAATGTTTGCATACATTTTATATACATTTCTGAAGTGTTCCTAGGGTGTTTTGGGATATTTAAGGCTTTTTCAGGAAGTCACCAAATCTGTTTGGCAGCAAAGGAGTATGGCTACACTGTGTGTTCTGGAATGGTGATTTTTGGACCAACCCATTAACACAACACAATTACTCGTATTGCGCATTTCTATGACGTGTGTGTATACATGTATTCTGCCTGTTTTAGGAATTTGATCATAAAGAATGTGATGTGAACTTTGACCAATTTTTAATACAGAGAAGAAGACAATAGTAGGGAGAGAAGGCAGATGGCCAGATAAAAATGTATAGTTAATAATGTTACAGTTATGGTTGAGACACCTGATGTCCTTAGGAAACTCTTTATGGGTTGGTGATAAATTGCTTGCTCTGTAAAGTGGGTCAGAAACTACTAATGAATCTGTATAATTGTATACACACATCTAAAATGTTGGCCCTTTCTGGCTCAATAACATACCCACGTACAATAGGACATCTCACCTGTGTCTGGGACATCAGTGGGTCTCATAATTCGCCGAATTTGTTCCATGGACTGCAGATCAGGTGAGAGCCCTGTGAAGAACAGCATCGCAAAATCTTTATTCAGTAGCAGCACTTGGATTATTCAGAGTATTCTGCACTTGCTGTATGTCTTACCTCCATGGCAGCAGAAAATTTTCTCATCAATAATGGCTGCAATGGGCAGACAGTTAAAACAGTCTGTGAAAGTCTTCCAGAGCTTTATGTTGAACCTGCGCTTGCCTATGGAAAAAAAAAAAAAAGTCAAATGGAATAAGTAGTACTGACAGAATGAGAAATGACAACTCCAAGTTCAATGAGCTTCAAATGGTGCCACATGCAATGAACAGATTCATATCCTACACTCGTCATAGAAGCCATAGATGCGATTGATGGAGGCACACTCATGGTTCCCCCTGAGCAAGAAGAAGTTTTCTGGGTATTTGATCTTGTAAGCCAGGAGCAAGCAGATGGTCTCTAAGGACTGCTTCCCTCTGTCAACATAATCCCCCAGGAACAGGTAGTTGGCCTCTGGAGGGAAGCCTCCATACTCAAAGAGCCTCAACAAGTCTGTGTATTGCCCATGGATATCACCTGCAAGGATATGTTCATATTTTACTAATGGAAATTCACATTTGCAATGATGAACATAATTTTGATGAAAATATACAGAAATGAAGGTGGAGGGGAAAAAATGAACTCCACATCCGATTTAAAAAAACAACAACCAGTAACAAAATGGCATAATTTATGAAAAGCTGCAGAAAACAACCAGCAGAACTAACCAACAGTTCAGTCCAGGACACAAAGGTTGTCAACTCATCTATCTGAACTCATGAGAGCTCAAGTAAAATGTTTTTTCACAAAATACTACATACTTAAGATAATATAGTCGTGTGTGTATATATATATAAATAAACTGAAGATAATATAGATTTGCATTTCTTTCTTTTTTTTTGCTATTTTCTGAAAACTCAGTCTGTGTGAAACTGACTTAGTGTCAAAGAGTAACTAGTTAGACATAACTAACCTATATACTTAAATTACAAAATAAAAAGTAATTGTGAGGACACAACATGTGACTACATAAAATTGTGGACAAGTTAAAAAAAAAAAAAAGCTAGATTTCAGACAGGTCTGAATGTACCACAGGATATCTATAATTAGTGGACAGAGAAAACTAAAGTCACCACCTGGTTTCTGAGCTGCTATTTTAAAGTATTTGCCATTTGGTGATTGGCATGTTGCTTTTTGGAACCAGAAATGTTGATATTTGGACAGAAAGGACAGAACTATGGCCCAAGGTGTAAGATATGTGCTATCATTAAGCATCATTAGTTACTGGCTTATTGACCGAAAAAAAATGGTTAAGTTCGTGAAATAACAAGGTCATTTTGCATATATAACTGCCACAAGTACAGTCATGCTGTTTTTAAGGGAAAAAAATTTCAATACACCAAAACTCTGAAAAATCCAACTCAACAGGCAAGTGGGCTATTATTCAGACCCATCAACCAAAGCCTAATGCAGCAGACAATGAGTCCTTGTAAAAAAAATACTGGTTTTGTATTTTTAGGGCAAAACTCTTAACGGCCTCATTCTGGCTCTGAGGTCCTTGACGTTTGATTTAGACAGAACTCTTTACTTCTTTAAGTAGGACTAATTTGCCTGAACTTCTTATTAAATTGAGACTTTTTCCAAACTCTGAAACATTAGTAAGATTACCACCAGTCTAAGACATGGCTTAGCAAGGTACAGATCTCATATAGCCTTGTGTTTTCCAAACACCATCCTATGTCCCACAGTAATAAATAAAGACTGTTCATATGACAGATGCAGGTTCTTACCACAGATTTTAAGGGGAGCCTCCAGTTCTAGCAGGATTGGTTGACTGAGGAAAATCTCTCTGGACTTGA
>JAQQZY010000017.1:7768426-7780019 GCA_030068375.1 Ostorhinchus rueppellii | reverse complement strand
GATATTATTCAGGCCAGCTGTGTTTACTTTAAGCAAATCAATTTACAGCTATTCTATGAAATAAAGAAGCATCAGAATAAAGATATTTTTTTGTTTAAGAGGATTGAATACAGCAAGTAAATAAATCATGACTCAAATATAGGAACTTTTATTTTATCAATAAATAAAAAGAATAAAGAGAAATTTGCAAAACTGTTGAATCAAGGTCCATTGAATACAGGTTAAACATTTAACAATTTCTTTGCAATACAAAAAAAAACAAAAACAACAACAACAACAACAACAACAACAAATATTTATCAGGTAATTACAGGATAGCACCAATAACTTATTAAATTAAACTGATATTTAGGCAAGCTGCCTCTATTGCCAGTCTAAGAATCTACATTGCAATCTGTAGCTTGTTTGTTTTGGTTTATTTGGAGTAGCCCACACAGACAAGCCTAAAATTAAACTTATTTACATAGTCACACAAAAGATGACTGTTTCTACTTGTTTTCTGCAAAACAGCAGAGAGGTAAACTAAACAACTACAAAGACATAGATCGTTTTGTCAAGCACTGATCAACCAAACAGGGCTCCAAATGACTACTGATAATAAAGCCAAGAAAGACAGTGAACTGGCACATGCCCAGCTGACATAGCTTTCTTTCTCCACTGTGTTTTCTCCTTGTATCCACTGAATGTAGCTCTATTTTTCATCACTAAAAATTAGTCCCTTTCATTGTTACTGGTTTGTCCACATTTTTCTTCCCACGCTGAGTCCAGGAGCAAACTACAGAGGCAAGACCAATGCCCACCAGTAGGCTGCCAATGGCTGCTACTACTGGCACCCACACAGGCAAAGCTGGGGGGCCCTTGGGCAGGGGTTCAGTGGGGAAATAGGTGTGTCCTGTTTCTTGACCTCCAGTGGTCATGGTGGTGGTTGGGTTGGTCACAGGAGAATCCAGCAAACTGTTCATCTTGGTGAAGATGAAGGGCTTGTCCTGCAGAAATATTAGATATACGCCTTTAAAATATCCTTTAAAAATGTATTTGCACTTGAAATTGTAGATAAATAGAGTGTGTATTCACAGCAAAAACAGCCAAATATTAATATTAAAATAACCACACTATCTCTGACAAATTAAACAAGAAAAAAGTCTAGCCACTGAAAGATGCATCTCAAAACTAGAGAAAATGCAGAAATGAAACTATCAAAAGACAGTTATTTAATTATATATGTAAATGAAATATTAAGTTCAGAAGTTATGAAATTGGTGGCTTTTTCAAAGTAAGTAAAGCAATGTCTTTCTCTTGCTAGGATATTATATAAAACTTTGTTTCAGCTTGTTATTGGTTAAATGTCGTCCAATATTAGATGGAATACTTCATTACAACAACATGATATATATTTTCATAAAATTTGATTACTTTTCTGCTTAACAAAATAGTATAAAAAATAATCCAAAAGTTGCCTACTGTATTTAATTTCATATTACGGTGCTTTTTGCAGCATATGAAAACTTAATTTGGAGTAAAATATATTCCTTTATCTTGATTACTTTATTATTTATTTATTTATTATCATTATTTTTAGGTGTCTTAAATGTTTGTTTTGGCAGCATACAGTACTTGGCAATTTAATAGTCTAATAGTTACAAAAAGTGACATTTCCAGAAATATGAGTATGTACCTCAGAGGGACAGAGAATCTTAGAGCGGTTGTACGTGAAGTTGTTGTAGTCCTTCTTCCTGCCAACAGGCTCCAACTGTTTAACACATATATTCTTTAAAACCATAAAAATTCCACTGGGAAACATTGATTTGTGCTCATTACGATCCAAGTCTCACCATGTTGTTCCAGAGGCCAATGGCCATCTCAGCATGAGCTCGTTCACTGATGTGGAAGCAGTCTGCAGAGAAGAAGCTCGTATCTGCCTCTCCTTTCTGTGGGAAAAAAAACCCATAATAAATCACATTGTCAGCATAGGTACATGAAATTATTATGCTTGTATTCTTGTTTTTGGGACTGTAACTTACTCCAACGTGAGGAATAAAATAATTGTGTAAAAAGGGTTGAAGGACAGCAGCAAAGTCATGTTTTCCATCATAACGATCTCCTGAGAAAAGGTTGTGGAGCTCAGTCTATTAGAAAAAGAAAATGATAAAAAAAATTAAAAGAAGAAAAACTTTTTTTTAAACTATATTTACAGAATCAACCCTTAAAGACCCAAATAGCCACAGGTGACCAAAACTATCTATTGATGTAAACTGTTTAATAACTGTAGATCCACTGATCCTATCAATACATGTAAATGATTTGTGTAAAATACAATTTATCATCTTTTCATGGTCATCAGATATGACCCATTTGGATGTTCAGAGGCTCTGAAGTGAATGTGGAAACATTGTCATCTTCTGTAACTTTGATTCAACAGTAAAACCCATGGAGTTTGATCAATGACAGTGGATGAGGATGCTTGCTTTATGTTTAATTAATGATATATTTTGTTGAAAAAGTTTCTGATATAATCAAACACAACTTTAATCTGAGTTTTTCATTAGTTTTACATGATTTACACCGAAAAAAAACACAAAATACAGAAGACAATAGATAATAAACGGTGATAACTCAATTAAGAATAAATGAATAAATAGACAGAAAAAAATATTTGGGAACTACCACAGAAGAAGTACTGGGTCTGTATGGGTTAAAGAAAACTTCTCTTTTTACCTGGTACTCTCGATTAATTCGCTTTATTTCTTCAAGTTCTGGAGAGTTTTCATATGGGTTAATAACACAGGGACAGCTGGTCCTGTAAGAAACACAGACTCTCATTTATTCTCATATTGTTAAAATAAGGAATAGCCAGACCTCTATAGTCACCACTGAAAAAAATGAACCTGTTGAGTACTGGGTTGTTATTAGCAATCTGTTAAAGCCTTGTGGAGCTTTGTTGGTCTTGCAGGGGTTCCTTTGGGTGGAACTATAATCCAGAACATCTGGCTGGTGTCCTGCTGTGTTATTTAACACAATGCTTGTTTCCATGCTACAAATCATCTCTTACAACACACATCTTACATACATCCATGCTTTTCTACTTGACACTGATACTTATTACTTCATTACTTGCTTATATAAATATTTATTCATTCATTCATTCATTTTCTATACCCGCTTTATCCTCACTAGGGTCATGGGGGTCGCATGGAGCCTATCCCAGCTACTTAAGGGCGAAGGCGGGGTACACCCTGGACAAGTCGCCAGTTCATCGTAGGGCTGACATAAATATTTATTGCCTGTTGTTAAATTTGCAGTGGATCACTTTAATGCATCATAATTTGCAAGCTTCTCCTAACATGTTGTTTTGTCCAGTTTTGCATTTTGATGGCAAGGAGGTTGAACCTTATTGACCACTATGGCTAGAGCAAGGCATCATTTGTGTTTTAACAATGTCTTAATAAAGGGGTCCTAGAATTTGAAACCACATTTATGTTGTTCTTGTTAGATTTAGGCTGTTAGTGGTGTCCAAAGGACCACACCAAAAACTTCACCGCCCTCTCCCACCCGTTTTCGTATACATAGTTTAACCAGAAATAGCCGTGTTGAAACGGGCTAAGCTGAACAGAGCTCGGATAACACGTCATAAGTGCCCAGCCCTTTTGGATACACCCCCTCTAATTTGCATGACCCAACCTACTGTAAGTGAGCAGTATATAAGCATACGGAAGACGTGTAAGCTAGCTCCAACGACTGCTAACAGCAATTTATAAGGAGACAAAAACAACTAAGAAATGTCGGACCATGCATGTAATGTTCCAGGATGTATGGGACAGGTCAAGACTTTACACAGACTTCCCTAAGAACCTAACTGTCAGCGGGAATGGTTGATGTTCATTTACAACGGCAAACCACAGAACTTCAGTCCGAGGTTGGTAGTTAAGTTTTCTCTGGCCACTTCACCCCGGATTGTTTCTCCAACCTCGGACAGTATCAAGCCAGCTTTGCACAGCACCTGAAACTAAAGCCAGGATCTGTGCCAACGATTTTGTCACCACAACTGCCATCAGTAAGTATCATGATAGGATTCTGTGTGTTTTGTGTGTCGTTAATGATTTAAGCTAAGCTAAGATCAATTATTAGCCATAGTATCTGCTCTATGATTTGGTTAGCTATCTGTATTGCTATCGGTATTTGACGTATCGTTACGTTTTTGTGAGTAGTTTGGATGACAAATGGCCGGCTATGATTAAGGTTATGTCTTTTTTCCATTTGTGGACCCTTTGTGTCAATGGAATCAATCACCTGTTGTCATTATATTGATTGAAAACTAAGTTTGACTGGGGAAATATATATGTTTAACGTAATCATCGTATTGTAAAATATTATAAATCGTACATGTAAAACATGTTATAAAAGAGAGTTTAAAGAACAACATTAACCCAAGGTAATATGATTTGTACTCTACATTTTACTAAAAGGTCAGTCCAGGTGAAATCAGTGGAGATCCTTCCACTGATCATCTCCGACTTACTTCATGTTTGTAGAAAATACTGGTATTAATCAAAGTAAATAACATACAACATTTAAGCCTTATGCCTCCATTAGTTTATGAGATATTGGGATGTGGCATTGATTTTATTATAAAGATGAATGAATGCAAAGTTCAGTAAATACGATAGATGCATAAAATTTTAATGAGTTGTTAAAAGATTCAGAGTGTCTCTTATTTCTGAGAAGTATATATAAAAAAAGATATATATAGTTTGCAGTCAAGAGCAATTTTTGCTCATTGTATCTTCACATTGACGCACATCAGAACTTTAAATTTAGGCATTTGCATCTGATTTCATAGTACTAATGTAGTAACTTAATATTTTTCTAAAATGTGATTAAATAAAATTCTGACTTTAAGCACCGGCTACAAATGGAAAAAAAAAAATCACACTAATATTGAAAATGCATGATGCTCATGTATGACAAGGTCTAGCATAAAAACAGTTATATCACTATGAAGAGGATCTCAACATTAATATGTACACACAATGGGAAACTGATAGCTTGAAGAAAAGAAAAGAAAAATTCTTGGGTCTCAATTTTGAAATTGTAATTGATAATTTTGTGATATTCTAAAAACTATTGACGCTCCTCTTATAATAATAGTGGACTGGATTTCTACAGCACTTTTCATAGCACTCAAACCACTTTCCCTTTTTGATCTATTATTCATTCGCAGTCACTCTCTCTCCCTCCCACACCATGCAAGCCTTCTTTCAGCGCATGCCGATACTCTCATTTTTGTCCATGAAAACATGGGGCGCAAGGTAGCGATGCGCGGATCAACAGACCCAGGTCAGGTTGGTGCGGATCCAAAAAATGTTGCTTTATTTGCGGGGCGGGTTAAATAATTCCACAAAAGTGGGTTGACAAAAAAAAAGCCTGACCCACGCAGCACTAGTGCAAAACCAAGACTGAAGGAAGAAGACGACTCAGAGTAGGCACTAAACCGACTGTGATCTAGAAAAACTATGGTCTAAGTAATGGTCTGTGAACCATGGAAGCACCACCAAAACTGAATAATAATGTGGACAGACAGTGTGTTTGGATTATTCTGTTCAGTTAGTTCAGGAACACAATGCACTCTTTTTTTCTAACTATGTGTCTTGGCTGCCGACGTTTAACCTTTTCCTACTTTATGCTGTTCACTCAAATTTAAAAGAAAATTCAAGCTGTTAGCCCATGTTTGTTTGGACTGTTGATGCTTGTGTCTGTACAGTATTTTATTCTGCTCTTTACTGTACATTTTTTGTGTCCCAGTGAACGTTAGTACAGCACTAGTTGCTCATTGTTGAACGGCTGTGTGTCTGTGGTGTTCCTCCGCTGTCAATGTGATGACATCATCACATGACAAATCGACTCAATTTTGACTTCGACTTTATTGACGAACTAGAACAAACTAGTTTGTACTTTCCTCCACTAGATGGCACTGAATGACCTCATATGCAGCTCAGTGCCATCATGCTCTATCTCCCAATAATAAAGAAACCTTTAAAAAAAATTCCTGGATCCAGACGGTGATCCGGATCACCAACAAAATCTAGTCACTTGTTCCTCATCCTATTTCCAACAATTTCTGAAAATTTCATCCAAATCCGTTCAGAACTTTTTAAGTTATTTTGAACACAAACAAACACAAACAAACAAACAGATAAATACCAGCAAAAACATAACCTCCTTGGTGGAGGTAATAAGTCAATCTGAACTAATCTGAAGTCACTAATCCCCTAATTCACACACTGGTGGTGGTAAATTACATCTGTAGCCATAGGTACCCCGGGGCCGGCCGAGGGAAGTGTGCTAAACGTACCCTCAGACCACCACCAAACATTCATATACAGTACATTCCTGCCAAAGGACACGACGGCACATGCCCAGCACAGAGCAGGATTAAAATTGCACCCTCTGGTTATTGGCACAGCCACCCCACTTACATTAACTGCTACGAACTGTACACTTCATCTGATGTTGAAAAGGAAATTGGTATCTTGTCCCTTCACACAACACCTGAAAACTTTATCTGTCCATCACAAATAACGCAAAAGTTCTTTTTCTGTATCAGTCATTTTTACAGCTTTACATCCAGTTTTCAAAACTACAATATCTCACAACTAATGAAGATAGAAACCTGCTCACTATGTCTAATAACATGATGGGAATACACAATAAGGAACATTTTCTGAAATCAGGTACTTTCTTGTCACTTACTGTACCTTCACTTTAGAAACTCTTTACAAAAATGCTAGATTTCAGTTTAATTTTTAACACCTTAATGCCTGAAACGATTTCCAATTGTGGAAAAAAACTTTGACTTTTTTCTTTCAAGTAGATAGTATTTTGGTTGCGTTTTGGACTGGAGGGGTTTGATGTGAATTTGCATCAATAGGCATCAAGGGGTTAAAATCCAAAAGGGGCTAAACAATCCCTGACAAAGACATGAGGAAACACACAAAAACTAAAGCTGGACTTAAACAAACCTTTGCAGGAGAGAACATCCCAGTGTGTTCTTCTTAACTGTTTTCAAGGGATCTATTTGCAAGATCTCCACAACATTAACCAGCAGTCGTGGTACCTACGGACACAGAAAAACACCCCGCTTAATAATAAATCCCAAAGCCAGCAGACAATTTTAGACTCTGTAACAAAACTCACCTCTGCATAAAGCATGTCCAAACTGAGCATTAGATTGTGGCTGTAATTCTTGGGGGACAAATTATTCTGCAGAAATACATGAAGCAGAAGTTACATAAAGTAGCACAGGGAGATGCAGAGAGATTTATCAAACATTTATTCAACACTCACTTGGTCTAGGCAATAACTGCAAAGATCTTTTTCACCCACGAATATCGTCACAAGTTTCCAGTCCTTTTCAAAATTCACCTCCTGTACGTCATGAGTGGGACATGCAGTGTTAAATCACTGAATAACCCTGTACTGAAAAGTTACAATGCAGAAAAAAAATTCTCACCTTGCTCTCTCTCATGGCCTTGATCAGACGTTTTACTTGTTCTTGGATTTCCCTAAAGGAGAAAAAAACATCATCAGTGGGTGTTGAGAGACATGAGAGTAGGCTATTCAGATGTTGTGTCCAGGTAAAGAAAATAAAAGCCAATGCACATACGAGGTTTTTACTCCAGGTGCAGCCATGTTGAAGCCTTTAGTGATTGACAGTTGACCTCTGGAGAAACCCTTCAGCTTGGAGTTAAACTTCTTCAAGATGTCTGACACGACAGAAAGAAAAATGCATTCAGAGAAGTAATACTGTTGGTAACTTGTCTCTGTGTAACATGGGTAAAAATATGAAGAAGTACAAATCTCCTTTCCAGCTCTATTGGGATTTTAACTGGTCTAATGTTTACAAGTAATACCTGTGGTAACACAAGTCTCTGGATTTGTCTCTTGGGGAAAGTGCACATTGTTACCTCCACCAAGGAGGTTATGTTTTTGCCGGCGTTTATCTGTTTGTTTGTTTGTGTTTAAAATAACTTAAAAAGTTCTGAACGGATCAGGAAATGGGACGAGGAACAAGTGACTAAATTCTGGTGGTGATCCGGATCACCGTCTGGATCCAGAAATGTTTTAAAGGTTTCTTTATCACTGGGAGATAGGGCATGACAGCACTGAGCTGCCTATGAGGTCATTCAGTGCCATCTCGTGGAGGAAAGTACAAACACTACCTTGCCACTCTCAGTGCTTTTCTAGTTTGGACATGTTTTGATGTGATTTATTATTTATTATATGTACAGTTTTAAGGCAGTGACATATAAGTTGTGGAAAGCTCTATCGTGTTTGTCCAGTCTGTGGATTGAAGAAAAACAAACTAAATCAGCTAAAGACATCCAGTTGCAGGAAAAAAGAACGTTAGATCACCCTTGTTTTCCTCAATTTCTTGTTCATTTTAATGCGTGGTACAACTAAATGTACATTTGTTTGGACAAATATAATAATAACAACAAAAATAACTCATAATAGTTTAATTTCAGAGCTGATATCTACCCATTTTCCATATTCTCTTGATAAAAAAACCCAAAATCACTTCATTTCTTACATCATATCTCTGTCATTGTACTGATAAAAACAGTGCTTTTAGACATTCCATGTTTTTTTCCTGTCTATTTTAGTCACATGATACACACAGGACTTGATTGTATAACCATTGTTTCTGATGACTCTTGATGGTCTAATCATTTTTTCAGCAAATGTATCTGTTTAGACCAGGGTTAGGATTACTTGTGTGTTTAAAATCATCTCTAGCTAATAGAAGTTTGGGGTAAAAGACTGAACAATTCTACTTGTAAAGGTGCATTAATTAGTACCTTCAGGTCATAAATAATTGAAAACTGTAATAAAAAGAAAAGATTATGTCACACAGTGGTAAACACGACTGTGTTACTGGTATTAAAATCAAGGCTAAATGAAGGTTGTTAATGAAAATATTGAAAATGTTTTCTTGACTCTGTAAATTTGCTTTGGAAATGAGTGGAGAATGATCTCTATTGTTCTATGGCAGTAACGCTCAACTGTGTCTGGTGTGTTGGTTCAGTGGATTATTTTAAAGTCCTATTTAATATTTACATTCCAAACTCTCAACAGCAGGGGAAGTCATGCACCAGAGCACACTTATGGCTACCTGAACCACCAAGGAATAAACACAATGTATCCGCAGACTGCATCATTTACTGAATACAGTATAATAATCACTACTGTATCATTAAGTTTTCTCTGTCACACAGAAACTGAGTCGGACAAAATAACACTGTCTTATAATTGTCACCTACCACGTCAGTTGATATGTAGTTTACAACATTATAGCTCTGTTTTTAGGCAGAGAATAGCCACAGTGAAACCATAAACCATGCATGTCAAAGACAGACATAATGAATAAGAGAAATCTGTGGCATAAACTCACTTGGTAAAGTTGTTACAGTTTCCAGAGAGCCATCTCCACCAATGCTGAAAGAAAAAGTCAACAAACATCACTGATGTATAAAAATATGACTTAGACCGTGAACCTTATTAATACTGTATGTAGGTAATACCTCCATGACACTCCTCTGTACTGTTTATTCAGGTCGAATATAGTCTTTGCTTTAGCACCAAGTCCAGCCTGTGAATAGGAAATGAACAGCACCAATGTGAAAATATAGAAAAATAAATCCGTATTCAGATACACAGATAAGTCTTACATCAAAGACTGAACACCAAAGCACAAAGGAGATGATTATTACAAGTGTACCCTATCTGTCTGATAATGGATTGATTACAGAGTTCAGAGTTCATTTAAAGGAAGTAGCTGATATCAACAAGTCTGAATTTGCTGCTACTTTAGAATATTTGTTTCATTATAATTCGGAAATAACACAAATAATGAATACCTGCCTTTTTTTTTATTAATTATATTTTTTTGTAATAATGAGAACCTGCCAGTACGGTCTTGTGTGTCGTTGCCTAAACTCTGTAACAGCATGTTTCATAGCTGATATGCTACGTCTGCTTCTTCAGAATTTGTTGAATACATTAAGACCCTGACCGTTGTAGAGTCTCCCAGTGCAGCGACCACCTTGATGTCTGCCGGTCGCAGCCTGTGAACTACAGATAAAAGAGCACATCCGTGTAGTTAAAACATAATCGCATACTCTGCTGCTGCTGCTGATAATGTGTTTCTGTCCATCTCACCTGAGGTTGGTACAGTGTCAGATGGAGCAAAGTTCACGCAGGAGAAATCACTCCCCCAGTTCTGCAAAAGACAGAAATAGCAGGAGAAACTGGTTTTACGCTAAACTGCTTCTTCCAGGAATGTGTCTTTGTTGTGTTTTCTTTTTTTTTTTTTTCAGTGCTATCATCTTTGTGCTTATGATAATCTTTGAGAAAATGTAGTTAATGATAGGTTTTATCGCTCAGTGACTGACTATTTCCACAAAAATGAAAGCGGTTCTTGTGCAACTGTATGTAGGAAGTGGCTCCCTTTCAACATGCACATGTGAAATCTGTGTTTTTAACCCTTTCATGCAAGAATTTTGAGAACCTTAGTTGGGATTTTTGTCCTGAGTGTTTTTATTCCTCTTTAGGCATGAAAAAAAATCAGTGCAATTGAAATATTTTTAATGAACCTGGAGTTTCAAAAATGTCCACTCAGCTGGATACCATATGCATAATTTTTAAAGCAAAGAAATCTGTATTTAAAACCATCATCAGAAAGTGATTAACTGTGTGAAAGTTATGAAACAACATTTTTTTTAATGCAGATAATTTGATGTTTTGTCACATTTTAACATACTCTAATACTAGTTATAACTTTTTCATAGAGATTATATGCATGAAAACATTTACTAAAAGTGTTAATTAAATCTTGTAAGAATTAGCAATTGATTTACACTCAAACATGTTAGTGTAGATCAGGTTTATGAAGATTAGCACCGTTAGAAATTGTATTGTGCAAATATTTGTACTTAAATACATTATTTACTGAAGAAATTTGCACATTATTACTTCCAAGGCTATTTGTACTTGCTCTGTGTTTACAATGTTCAGTTTTTCTACATATAATGATGGTGTTTTGTTTTTTTTAACCTTTTTTAAAGTATTTATTGGTTTAACTTTCATGTTTGGTGTCATTATTAATTAAAAAGTGTTTGTTTTGGAAATAAAGCAAATTGCACCGAGAAATTCGAAATTATTGTTCATTTGGGGGTGGGGTGGGGGCACCATAAAGCATTTGTGCTTAGGGCATCCAAATGGCGAGAAACGGCCCTGGTTACAGTAATGGTATGAATTGAAACCCATGAATATACAATGGAATAGTTTTCCACTGGAGTAACCACTATACATGAAAGGGTTAAATTTGCAAAAAATGTGTGGAAATTTGGACTTCCAAGTATTTTTTTCAGCATCTGTGTGCAGAAAAGCTGAGAGATTAATAAAATGCAAAAAGAATAATTTATATATTTGAATTGTTTCAATTAATTTTTTACATTTTCATGTACAATCAGTTATCTTTAGTCATGCCTATTTAATTTTATTCTTGTCAAATCTCAATGTATTTCTTATTCACCCT
>JAQQZY010000017.1:7726018-7736669 GCA_030068375.1 Ostorhinchus rueppellii | reverse complement strand
AATAATAATAATAATAATAATAATAATAATAATAATAATAATAATAATAATAATAATAATAATAATAATAATGATGGCATATTTTAAGAGAATAAACATAGGACTACTCTCACTATCTGATTTGTTGGGATGTGTATATATAACCACTACATATAGGATCCAAACAACAAAATATTTTCTTATATGGTTTTATTCTGAAGGTTTCAGACCGGAAGTAGCTGTAATGCTTGCTAACTCGTCAGAAAACAAACGCCATTGTAACAGTCTGCATCCTCTCCTACAGTTCAACATCAGCGAAGGAGACTGAACAAGTCTTTTACAACCAAAACAGGAAAATATAGCTGTTACGAGAGACACAAAAAAATCCTGGTGTTTTTCTTGAATTGTCTTCATTTATCTGCGAAAACACACAGAGGTGAGACGTTTAGCATCGTTCACGGGCTGTTGTTTTTGCTTGTTGCTAAATAATATGTGACTTTCACACGGGGAGATTTTATTAAACTACCATCCGACTGTATTTTATAATAAAAACAACCGAAATATGTAAAACCAGGGCCAATTCGGTTATTGTATGAAGCTACTTAAACCACAGCCGAATGTTTTGAGTGTCATTTATTTTGCCCTTGTGATATACTAATAGGCCTGATGATGCATTCACGTGATTTGAGTACTGTAAATACAAACGTCAGTGGCGGGAATGTGTTTAGAAAATGGGACTACACTGTTTATTTTACAAGCGACTTTAATGTGTTTTGAAGGAGGAACATGAGAATTTTTCCGTACTTACGTAATGTTTTACGTTTACATTTCAGTTTTCAATTTTGGCTAAAGACTTTGTTCATTTCTAGCTGATATAATTACCAATATGTACATGTTTATATACAAATACAGTTGCAGAGTAGTAAGAGTAAGATTAGGAACACTTGTATTTATCTATATATAATATACCAAATATAAGATCATACTAATATAACATGAATGTAACCCTAGATGTAAGATTGTCAAATATCTCTTAGACTTACATTTTCATGCTAAGATGGGGAAAAAACCCCCCTGAAAACTAAACATGTTTTGTTTTAGTTTGGTTTATTTGTAGTTTGTTGCTGGAGATCAATAAAATGTGTTGGTACTAATTGAAAAATCACTATAAAGTATAGTATTGTTGATGCCCATGGTTTTTCCTGGCCCTTTTTTTTTTTTTAACTAAATGTTGTTCTTACTAATGAATAGGTAAAATGGGTCGGATCTTCTTGGATCACATCGGTGGGACTCGCCTCTTCTCCTGCGCTAACTGTGACACCATCCTGACCAACCGAGCTGAACTGATCTCCACACGCTTTACAGGAGCCACAGGCCGAGCCTTCCTCTTCAACAAGGTACTGTAGTGGCACATTTTTCCCTTTTAATCGATAGCATTGCAGCATGAGAAATAACCAGTGTGCATAATTTGTGTGAAAAGTTCTAGGGTTGACTATGACGACGTTGTTGATCAAACATTTTTTAATGGTGTCTGGAGTACTTGAAGTCTTTCATATAGAATCTTTTGTACTAAAGGTACAAAGCACTTCAATAACAAATTTGGAACTTTTTTCCAGTCAAATGTTTTTAAAGCAGGAACACCGTGGCTTGGAAAACATGGAAACCGCATGAGCATGAATCATCTTTGGGAGTTAAAACATTCTCTACACTGCTGCTCACTAACAAGAGGAACCACCCATCTTTTAAGTCCATCTTTTAGTCACCAAAAACAACCTTAACTGGAAACTAAGATTGAAAAAAAAGGAGTAGATCTGGCATTTGTCCTTCATAGTTAACCTGTGAACTTTTTATTCTGCACTTATGAATAAGTGTATTTTCACTGTCATTGTTCATGTCTACTTAGAAATAATGCTCAGACAGTAAATCCAAATTAAAATTTCAGCATAATTAAGACCAAAATATTCAATTTGAATGTATGCAAATTAAATGTTAGCCAAGATATATGTATACCTATGTATTCTCTACTTAACTGAGGCATTTAAATTCATTTTTTTGTAATGTTGTTTATATAGTCCCTCATAGACAAATATGCAGCCTAAAGATTAAAACATCAGAGCAGTTAGTGAAATAAATTTAAAATAAGATGAATAAAATCATAAGATGTTAAAGATGAGTAGTAAAAGTGACAAAGAAATATGAGTTAATATAGTAAATAATTGCAAAGTATATCATAATTTACATAAAACTAGAAGCGAAGACGACAAATAACTTCACCAGAAAAGTGCTCCCCATGAATCCAACACATTGACTTCACATGCTTATACTGAAAACCTGAAACACTTTTTATTAAAACTGAGCTATGTGAGCCTGTTTACATACACACTAATACTTTGATCGTTGTCTGATATGTGAAGTTATCAGGTTATTCAAGTAAACATGTAAACAGAATTATCTGATGTGTTTTACCAGATAACAGGAGCAATCTGATGCTCCAATGTTTTTGTATACCCGTTAATCTAATTTATTCCATTCATTTGCACATATACAAAAACAATTATATCATTGTAAACAAATGTGACACAGTCAATAATGGGAAGTTTACTGGCACTACATATGTGCATACTACAAAAGAAACCAAATAATGGACTGAAGGGTCTTAACCAGGGTTTCAATTATCACATTTCTGAAGTGCATGTGAACATGTCTGATCTGATTATTACACTTATGTGATAAGTCCCATTTACAGAATATTTCTGTTCATGTAAACAGGCTTGGTGACAGTGACAGATATGTTATTACTTACCACAGGTGGTGAATTTACAACACAGTGAGGTGCAGGACAGAGTCATGCTGACTGGGAGACACATGGTACGAGACGTCAGCTGCAAAAACTGCAACAGTAAGCTCGGCTGGATGTACGAGTTCGCCACAGAGGAAAGTCAGCGCTACAAGGAAGGCCGCGTCATCCTGGAGAGGGCGCTGGTGAGGGAGAGCGAAGGCTTTGAGCATGTTCCCTCCGACAGTTCCTGAACTTTGTCTGGTTAATACTGTGATGTTCAATCCCTGCTTTTCTTCCAGCAGCAGTGCATGGGCTTGCATGGACAGTGTGCCATTTGTGAGTAGTACTACACCGCTATAATATCGCAGGCTGTGGGAAGTTTAAAAAAAGAAGTAGTGGATTTTCCCATTAGTTTAAACATCTGGGAATGTCTCCTAAACTGGACAACACATTGCTTCTGTACCCTTTTATGATCTCCTGCATTATCAGCATGTGCATAACAGGCTGTGATGTTGGTAAAACGTGTCAGAGGCAGCTGTCAGAGGGAGAGGATTCACTCCTGCTGCCGTACGAGAATCTCAGTCAGAAAGGTAGTGATGTCAGGATCAGATTAAACATTAGCGGGTTGACTCAGAGCAGAAGAATGGGTCATTGATGATGAGCTGAGTCTGATTAAGTTGAGAGGGAGGCAGTGAGATAAATGCACATAAATGCAAAACATTCCTCTTCTAGCTAGTGTTAATGTGATGCTATGCTAGAAAATCTTACTTTAAATACAGATTAAATTTACTTGTAAGTAATAGTAGTCATGCCAGTATATTTACTAATTTTAAAAAAAAACCTTAGAAATGTCAACACTTTTTAAAGGGGCAATTTGTAAGATTAACTTTCAAAAATTCACTATATTAAAATGATCAGAGGAGGGTAGCAGACATTTACCGAAAAGTTATGGTGTCAAATGTGTCCCAAATGTCTTATGTCTAGCAAAACTATGGGCTCTTTTACACCTGGTTGTTTATTTTGGACATTGAGAATTTTCTGATTGATCCAAGCTAAATTTGCAGAGGTGAAGCTTCTCTCAGACCACATCTTGGACCAGATCAAACTGAACTACGGTTTGTCTCATTTGATGATTTGGATTTTCAGACCAATTACAGGATGTTACATAAACCAACCGCTGCCAAAAAACAAACGGGACATTAGCTGAATGAACAACATGCCAGTGTCACACAGGTTAACGATGTGATTATGTAATTCTTAGGCTGTTTTCTTTTATTAATGCTCGACTGACAGCCACTTCATGCTTAGTTTGTCCAATCAGGATTTTGAAAGATCTTGTTTGCAGAAGAGCATTAGTAGCAAGACATCTAGGAAGATGTGGGGGGAGCATCAAGACGTGAACCTGACACTTCCCGATTTCATGCTTTATGCTTGAACTTCATTATTACATCACTGCATTGGTTTGAAGGTGATGGAAAGAGATGAGCAAGCAGTATGCTGAATACTTGTAGGTTATAATTTTCTAAATGCTACTGTAACTAAAGGTAATTTGAAGATTTTGATATGATAACATACGCATTAGAACTTATACTCTGGTCAGTTTAAAAAAGATACTTGACCATTTGACCAAAACACATCCCAATGTTGTCAGAGGTATGCTACTCTACTACTTTAACTGCTCTCATTAGCGGCTAGCAGGACAGCTCCCATACCCTACTAAATCTGAATAGTCAGAGCTGCTCTTGTTGCCCGAAAACAGCCGGAGCCAGTTTTTTGGTGGTGGAAACAACAACCAACAAAAAAACAAAACAAAAACAGTTCCATATTAAGTACCAACCCTGAACTAGCCCTCAAACCACTTCAGATAGGCCAAGGCTAACTAATGAGTGGGCTAACTACAGTAGATATATCTGCAACACAATACCTGTAAGATTTAAAATAACATCGCAATTTTTATTTGTTCACACACTGATGATATGAAATTGATTATTTTGTTGAATGTTTTTAACTAAAAAATTACAAATTGCCCCTTTAATGCGTATACTGATATGCTCAATACCACTGTAATACAGTTTAATGGGCTTGTAGTTGGTCGAGGTGACAGGTTTAATATATAGAGTTCAAATATATTCATGTCATTTGTACTGTTTGAAAATGGTATGAATGTCAATATGAATATATTTTCCAGCTAGGATGGAAACTAACTTTCATCTCTTGTATCCCATTATTATTTTGCTGCTGAACTCTACTCGTACCTATGTTATTGAACCTTATTTCTGTGTTAATTTTTATATCCATGTAATTTCATTTGTTTGAATAGATTTCACTTGTCTGCTGGCTTGTTCAGTTGAAAAGTGTGATTGTTTTTTTGTCAAAAATAAAAAAAAATCAAACAAAATAAAAATTGTGTCTGATTTATGTGTCATTTTCATGTTATATTCTCTCAATGCAGTTACAAATGTATATGTTTAAAATGATATCCATGGTTATTGAGGGATAATTTGAAAAAAAAAAAAAATCCATAACTACTGAAAAAACAGACGGTCTTCAATTTCCTGAGGGCTCTACCTAAAGGATCAAAGTTCTATCTAAAATAATCTTCTCATACTAACAAACAATTATACCGGGGTCTAAAATGTTGGTAACTTATTTTCTACATATGCTTTGGGACTGTTTAACCTTACAAGAGTTTTTGAAATTTGTTAAGATAAGGTTTTTTTTAGATTTCAAAACTCATACCGATTCTGATCCTAAAGTTTGGATACTTGACAAAAGAAATGATAAAAATAACCGGAACAAGAAAATCTTTAAGAACAGGAAATCTGAGGAATCTCCTGAAAAAAACAAAACACTGGATCAATAAACTTATTTATTATTGTGGACTTGAATAAATACGTTGTTCTATTTGGGGAAAAACAAGAAAAAGAAAAGGTTTTGACCATCATACCCACCAACATAACGGATACGCCGCCGGTTGTTCGATGTCTTAAAACTAACGCACACTTCTGTAGTCCTTGTCGCGGTGGATTGTGGGAAATGCAGTAGAACCTGGAAGTAAAAGAAATGCTCCTAGACTGGATATGCCCCTAAATGTGATACAGGTCGAGTCACATTCCTCGTTTCTTGCCAAATACAGCATCTAACGGTTGTGTCATGTAACGTGAAGAAGAATAACAGATTCCGTACAGCTCGGACGGACACGAAGCAGGGTGACAATGGCCGGCGGTGAGTTTTAACTCTGAATACATGCTAGCATGAACATGTTAGCCAGTTAGCGACATGGAACGTCATTAATGATGATTAGATTAGAAGCAATAGATGCAATAAAATACTTGTAGCCACAGAGTTTTGATTTAACGTTTACATTAATTATATTTGGCTGTAAATGTAATAAAGTGTGGATGTTGGAACGAGTGGCCTGACAGTGATCGATGGCTGTATATAAGTAGCATTAGTTAATGTGTCACCTTTCCTTTTCAGAAAATGTGAGCGTGGTCTTCAAATTGTACTGCCTGACGGTGATGACACTGGTGGCAGCTACATACACAGTAGCACTACGGTACACACGGACCATTTCAACACAAGACATGTACTTCTCCACAACCGCAGTGTGCATTACTGAGGTTATTAAATTAGTACTAAGCATTGGGATGCTGGCAAAGTAAGTATAAACTATATATTTTTAAGGTACAAAAGAACATTCCTACTCTAACCTGCTGCAGCTAAGCCATAACTATTAGTAAAACTTCTCTCCGACTCAGTATAATGACATTTCACTCATTATTTTCCAAATGTGCAACATTATTTAACTTAAAGAGTGGGAACATCTATGTCCAGTCAACATTGATTGACATTGTAAATAGTAATATCACTCACTTTTTTTTTTTTTTTGCTGCCAATACTGACACTAATAAATTTGAATATATAGATAACATAAACTATATATCCTATTAACCACAATATGGAGAATTTTTGGCTCCCAATTGTGTAATTAGATTTTCCAGCTCTCTGCAATTTTTTCATTCAAGGAACGTTTTTAAGTTTTCAACTAAAAATAAGCAAAAAAAAAAAAAAAAGTTGTCTGTCAGGAGTACATAATTTTAAAATGTCTACAAGCAGTGTGTACATTTGGTATAAAATGACTTTTAGTTTAGTCAGTGCCAAACCTCTGGCCAGTTCAATCCAATTCAAATCCAAGATATTTATTTTTCCAGTGTATATATAATTACAGATCTGTTATTAATATAATGTCATACTCTTATGCAATTCTATGTTTGTTTCTACACTTGTAACAAGCGCTGTAATATGAGCTTCCTGATTCTGAGGATATAGTGTATACCATAACAGTAGAGACAGAAAGTCAGTCCTCATACCATCATAAGACTTGGCACCTAAGATGAAGAAACAGCAGAAGTCTTCAGGGTTTCTCCACTACCCTTGAGAGAAAAGATAGTGTAATAGCACTCAGTGCATCTACAATTTAGGGGAATTCCCTGGTTTTTACCCCTCAGCCAACTCTGGCTATTGTAATCATTTTGTCGTCTGTCTGTCTGTCAATTCTAGCTGAGAGTTATTAAAAGTGTGCAGGATGTTAAAGTAATGCCAACAGTTTCACTTCAACAGTGCTCAGTTGTCTGTAAATAATCAGCCACTTTCTTTGTTTGGTGAAACTGTAGTGAAATTAGTGGAGTTTATATGTATTTAACTGAGTCACCTAGAGTATTAAGAGCTAATTGTGGTATATTTTCTTCCAGAGAAACAGGAAGCCCCAGCAGGCTGAAGAGTGCCATAGTAGAACAAATATTCTTCAGTCCAAAAGAGCTGCTGAAGTTGAGCGTGCCCTCGATAGTGTATGCAATTCAGAATAACATGGCCTTTCTCGCTCTGAGCAACCTCGATGCAGCAGTTTATCAGGTATTCATAGCTTTTGTTGATTTTGTTTTTTCTTTTCTGTTTTGAATAAGTGCTTATGTTGCCCTTTAACACTTCTATATGACAATGAAATCTGTTATTGTTTCAGCGATAGCCTAACTGATGTGGTGCTAGGATGCAAAAGTGCAGCACTGAGGCTAAATTTGGCCATTATGTATATCCAGTTTAAAATTATTAATGTAGAGCTTGCTGTGCGACATTACACTTCCTCCTATGAACATTGCCTCCCACAATGCGATTAAAAAAAGAAAGAAGTTATTTTTAATACCTACTGTATGTGTGAAGAAAATGTGTTGAGAAAAGGCATCAGGGGGAAGTCCATCTTATGTTCGTTTGTAAATTTGTTACTTGACCTTAACGTGCAGTATCAGGTTTAACACCAGTTGTTTGTGTGTAGGTGACTTATCAGCTGAAGATCCCATGTACAGCTTTGTGCACGGTCTTCATGTTGAACCGTTCTCTGAGTCGGTTGCAGTGGTTTTCTGTCTTCATGCTGTGCGGTGGTGTTACACTCGTTCAGTGGAAGCCTGCAGAAGCCACTAAAGTACAGGTGTGTTATAATTAACATGTACAGTTGACAATGAGATCTGTGATTGACATCTAATTACAGGTACAGGTCTGAGTAATACCATTTATTTTTCAGGTTGAGCAGAATCCTTTTGTTGGTTTTATCGCAGTTGCCATTGCTGTCCTTTGTTCTGGATTTGCAGGTAAATAATTCCTAGTTATGATGGTTATGAAATATAATAGTTTACAGATAACTAATCACCTTAGTAATAAAATAAGTATTAATGTCATAAGTAATTATGTAGTATGTAAGTGTGCAAAAAAGTTTTTAAAAGTAGTTAAAACATAATTCAAACTGTCCAGTGACACAAACCCATTAACAATGAAAGGCATACATAGAACTAGTGATCCCTGGAAACACTGATATGAAGCTTTTACATAAAAATATTCAGTATGAGTTCATAGAATTGCATCAGACATTGTTAATGCAAAAGGAAAAAAAATACATTTCACAAAAATTTTTAGTGGTTTTAGCGATAATGTGCATTATAGGATGTACAAATATTTATTAAAATAAATTCTGACAGTGCTAAGTCTATAAATTACATTAGTTTTAGACTAATGATGAGACCAAATTATTTGTTCAAGTAAAGTTCATTTTAATATTTCTGACTACATAATGCAGCCTATTTGCTCCATATGGAAACGCACATAATTCACATTTTCTGTCTTGCATGACATTTCTGCGACTTTTTTTTGCAAACAGCTCTTCTTTAACTCTTTTTTATGTCCATTGTTGTAAAATTAACCATCAGGTAAATGTCAGAACAAACTACTTTTTAAAAATGCATTTGTGATGTCGTCTTGAACCTAATAGTTTTATGTATGTTTTCTGTATTTTATGATTAAGGTGTGTACTTTGAGAAAGTGCTGAAGAGCTCAGACACGTCTCTGTGGGTGAGGAACATTCAGATGTACCTGTCGGGCATTGTAATCACACTCATTGGTGTTTACATGACTGATGGTGATAAGGTCCTGGAGAAGGGGTTCTTCTTTGGTTATACACCCTGGGTGTGTTTTGTTGTATGTAAGTAGGATTACCTTTCCAGTGGTTTTCTATTTATTTAAAATTCTTCCACACTTTTAACACCGACACTAAATGTTTGTTTTATATTTCCAGTCCTGGCCAGTGTGGGTGGTTTGTACACGTCAATAGTAGTGAAGTACACAGACAATATTATGAAAGGCTTCTCTGCTGCAGCTGCCATCATCCTCTCAACTGTGGCATCCGTCATCTTGTTTGGATTACAGATAAGTATGTTTGTTTTTGATGGTTTTATGAACTTGTACAGTGCCTTATTGTTTTGTACATCCTTAATGGAAGAAATCCTATTTTTGTTGGTGTGATTCAGATTCAGGTCTTTGTCTGCCCCATAACCCTCACCTTGCAGCTTACACTGGTTGCATATGTTTTGTTATAGGCCATGTTGAAGTTTTTTTTACTCATGAGTTTATGTCAGAAAAGCTTTGTAACACATAAAACACATAAAAAGGATATATGTATTTTAACCATAATCTATTCCCAAACAAATGCGGCCTGATAACTGAAAATAATGACTGAGTCTAAAAGTCTAAACAAAGTATTTATGCTTCTCCTAATGTCCAACAGTCACTGGGTCAATATTATGATTGAGGGACTTAATAAGGTAACATAATTGACAGGTATAATTGACATTTTTTTTTGCTGTTTTCAGGTCTAAGATCAACAGAACCATAAGACCACATGGTATTTTTACAGAAAGATTCTTCTAAATATCAAATATACAATTGAGTGAAATTGAAAGTTGTTTATAAAGATACTGTTGTAACACTGTTGACATAAGAGTGCAACAAATACACAGTTGATTCACACAGTACTTCATATTAAATAACTAAGAAAGAGAAGAAAGGACAAACCTTGGAGTCTTACCAGTATTTTCTTCTGGAACAGGTGGAGCAGGTCATGGGATTTGGAATTAACACGCTTCCTTTAGAGGTGTTTTTGTAATGGGCAACTTACTTTTGGCACAGATACAATTTATTTTCCATATAGAATTTGATATATTGCCAAACAAGAAATATCCGTCATGATTATCTCAAATTAACCCTGTGAGGCCGATGATCCCGCTGGTGCCTTTAAAGGGCCGTAACAAAAAAGCTCTGCCGTGCCTGCTGCCGTCAACTTTACTCCAAAGTGCGGATTTGAAACTCTCTCCCAGTTTTTATTTGGCGCCAATAGACCATGAAAAACTGGAGATATGATTGTTTTAATTTGATAGTAGAAAATCTGTTAGTCGGAGCATAAATGTGCTCTCATACTGGTGGGATGGGACGACAGGCGTTGCATTTCTGTCCATATAGTCACCATTTTACAAACTGGGAAAAGTGGCCGAATCAGCTGATACTACTCTATGC
>JAQQZY010000017.1:7677315-7693777 GCA_030068375.1 Ostorhinchus rueppellii | reverse complement strand
TTGTGGTTGAAATCGAAATCGCAATATTTGCCAGAGAAATCGCAATACAACTCTTTTCTTGAAATCGTTCAGCCCTATGGTATGCTCATGTGACCAGACCTTTAATAGCAAATAATGAATAAGTTTACTCACAGCTAGCAGGCTGCTCTCCAAATCTTCGCATGAGTTGATCGTGTGTGAACTTGACAAAAGCATCATATTGCTCTGTTGGAAGAAAATTAATTCGATGGGACTGCTCGCTGCTGCGCTGAAGATTGCGTTACATTTACAATACTACATACCTGCAAGCTTTGTCGTCAGGATCTCGTCGTACTCCTCACGGATTTTGTCCTCTCGCTCCTTCAGTAGTCTTTCACAGATCATCCCAACCTGCCTGAGGGAAAATAACGGCTGCTCTTTCCGAGTGGGAGACGAGGCACCTGAGGATGCACCTGTGAGAAGTACCAGTATCACAATTGATGAAAATGCAAATTACTTTGTTCCTCTAGTCTCTCCCTATTATCTACACTGGGAGTTAAGAGGTGCTCTGAGTACAAAACAATCTTCTGTGCAAGCAATTTATGGAGTATTGTCTAGTACTGGAATAGAAATCTGTCAAATTGCTCAAAATTATAGACTTCCAAATGTTTTCCTTTTCGATATTCACACTGCCAGAACTACACCTACATGTTGAAACTTTCTTTGTTGAGTTATAGCAACATGTGATGCAAAAAAAAAATATGTAGAAAAATGACAAGAGCTTCCCAATGGTAATCTTCTTTGGAGCATAGATCACACTCAAACATTGTTAAAAATATCCAGAGGCTTTAATACCTAAGAATCAATGGTAAGCAGTGACTATAGTCTTGTTCACACAGAATATTACCTTGTCTAACGTCAACTAAACACAACAGTCAGTTCTAAGTAAAGATGTGAATGCACCAAGGACGCACTGAAATCCAGTCCGTCAGGTGCTGTTGACAAGTGGCATAAACATGCAACAAAGTACAGATGGGAATGCAACCAAAACACGGCACACACTGAGATCTGATCTCTTGTGATGCATTCAGAGGTGGTCTGAGCCACCTGTGTTCACATTCGCTCAGCACAGTCTGCACAGGAATATTGTAGACTGGACTGAAGGAGTGTCGAATCAGCTGATATTATCCATGGGAGTATTGCATTATTTTAAATTAGTTAATAGGCGTTTGAGCTTTTCAATCTGCTCAAAGATTAGCTATAAATTGTGTTGTCCTGTCCACTTGAATGTGCAATGATGCTCTGCCAATTCTTTCCCTCCATGCACGGGAATATATCTACAGGTTATAAAATCCTTAAACATTTCAGTAATGTGCTACAAGTACTTAAAGATTATACCTTCACCAAAGCATAGAATGCATAGCAAGTAATAAAAACAAAGGGAAGGGTCAAAGTTGACCTTGTAGAAAAGTGATTGAATCAAGTTACTGGGCAAGAAAACATTACATCCCAACAGCTGCCACAGAGTAGCGAATTAAATTTGCAATGAAAGATTATAAATCCGGCCTGCTCAACTTGGAATGAAAGACTGTGCCATGTTTACAGATATGGGTTTATTTCTAGACAGAGCAGCAATGTCAGATCTGACCAACTGGGATGTGAGGTAATAACACGTGTGAACAGCCAGCCTTAAAGCTGTCCAGTTGAGACTGGACCATGACAAAAAGGGTAAGTTTGTCAGGTCTAAAGAGGGCCATAGACCTCAGTCTGGGTCAGATATGGTAATGAAAGGTGCATAGAGAGGTTTTGTGTATGCATCAGCTAGGGGAATTTGACTGGAATAAACCCAGTGTGTCATTTTAATTACTACTTTTAGTTTCCAGCAGACTAGGCATAGGAAATGCTCTGCTGCTTCCAGCTGGTTAACAAGACCTGGCAATTACTACTGCATCCGAGTGAACATGTGTGCAAAATTTTGCAATATTCTTTAAAGCTGTTAATGAGACATTGTGTTGTATACAAATACAACATTCTCAAGAGATAAACACTGCATAGGCTCTTTGCATATGGAAATGGGATGTTTATTTGCATACAGAGCAGGGAAGTGAGATTCAGTCACAAGGGATCATTCAGGAAGCATGTGGAGATGCATCCTAATGTCAAGTGTGAACTGACTAACTTGGGGCTGTAAACATGTTAATGCAAGGCGTGAACAGGGACTGAATCCACAAAAAGAAAAACAAAGCATTAACGCCAGTCTAAATTAGAATTAGTTTTCATGTGGCTTCATGTCCTTGTAAGTTTACAGCCCACAATTTTTTCAGCTAAAACGGAAGGCTGGTGCATGAAACAGCCTGTCAATATCCTTATTATAAGGATGTAATGTTTGAAGATACCTGAAATGGCAGCTCCACTGTGGATGCTCTGCAGGTCCACAGGACAGCAGCCATCTGCCTGCTGAAAAGTACTGTCCAGGTGTCGTCTTTTCTGCAGCCGCTTATACTCCTGTTTAATGTTGTGTAATATTTGCTCTGAAACAGAAATAAGTTTGAAGAAATAAAACATTTATTAAATCATTGATGGTTGAAACTGTACCCATATGGACACAATGCAGACTGACAACTAAATGGCATCATTACTGCATGCTTTTCCAGATAGAATGTAATGATTAAAGCCACCCTACACACTTTGCAAGACTATCCACATCAACTGTTGACATTCTGTCTACAAATAAATCCAATACTGATACTTTTAGTTTTTATAGTCAGTAGCACCAACTATTTTATCAGCTCCATGACTACATTTCCTGCACACACATTCTCCACCCATTATATAAACTTGTTTGAAATCAGACTTCCTGGAAACAAAGTTTCACTTCCATTTAACGGTTAAAAGATGCATATAAACCCAAGGGGAATAGCTACCAGACAGATCAACGGATTCACAACATTTTTGGAGTTAACCATAATCTTGTGTGTAGTATTTATGCTGTTGTACACGTGTCATATGGAACCCAAAGCAATCATTGTATAAAAATTGAACATGGAGTTAACACATCATCAAATGGCAAAACCGACACATTTTCGAATTCACCAATATTAAGATTCTTTACGATAAATACCAACATTGAAGGAAAACATCATTGCAAGGACTATAAAGTCCTCTAACGTCATGTACTTACTTTATTTTTCAACAGGTACTGTGATATTCAGAGCCATGTGTTACGATTGTGATAAACGGTGATTCAGATTCTACTTTGCATTAGACGTTTAGTTCAAAGGTTAGCTCATCCAGTTCCCAATAAACTTGGAGACAGTTGAGATCACAGGTATGATGCATTTTTAGGGAGAGAGATGGGTTTGTATCGGTCATTAGTTTTCCGAAAAGCGTTGTGGTTTCATATAGCAAAAGAATTTTGAAAACAGTAACACGGAGCAGAATTACCTCACCCATAGGTTGGATTATTCCAGAGTATACGTTATAGATTGACCCAAAAAAATTATGCAAAACAACTTTAAGGAACACTTCCTACAATTACCATAACTTATCTCATTACTTATTGAATTCCACCCTACAATTACGAAGTAGATTAGAAAAAAGTAGTGATTAAATATTCAAAAAATTACAATGGTTTGCTTTATAATAGATCAACAAAACTCGTTTATTAACCAACGTGAGGCCTAAAGCTGAATTCATAGAAATTAAACGAAATGCGTTTGGACAGTTGTTTCCTTTATGGCATTGCAACAGACCCTTAACAGGACGTAGGCTTCAATCGACGACCACTTTACAAAGTTGCCTGATTTAATCACATGAATATTCGCACTGATGTTAAAAAATAAAAGAATTCCTACCTGTGGTAAGTCTGGACGACACTTCCCCGAAAGGTGACGGTTCCATACGCAGATATTTCTGTGGCGAAGATACCGGAGACACGATCGGAGCGCACCTCCTTCGTTTGGGTGAAGTAGAGTTCATAAGTGGATCAAAATCCATAGTCCTTTTCAGAGTAGCCCCACAAGCCATTCTAATGAAATGTGTCAAAAATGTTACTGCAAAAAACACTAAATCACCGCTCACCACTGACCTGGGCCCCGGTCTGCGCTGCTAGAGCTAGCTAACGTTAGCTAGGATGAACGGCAGCAGCGATTCCGGGGTACAGACAAATACAGATCTCTTTACTCTCTCGGAACGTTTTGTCGCTAAATCTCGTATTATATCCACTGAAGGTTATATGCTGAAATCAATCGAATCAAAAAGTATAAGTTAAACGCAAACTTAAAATCGGATGACAGCAGATTTGAAAGTCTTATTTCTGACGGGTTTGTACAACGGCTCAATGAACTATCGCTTACGCGTTATGTCTTATACAGTGTCCGCATGCGCAAGATACTTACACTTACCTGGTAGTTGTAGTTTTTGTATCAAGTCGCGCCTGCCACTTTATCATTACGAAGACTACATTTCCCGAACACGCAGACATTATAGTCATTTTAAATTTGTTTTGGTTGACAACGTAATCCCCTCAAACCGCGACGTGTAGTTTCACAGTCAATTAATTACTAAATCGAATAGAAAAAAAAATATTTAATAAGTATTCTCAGTAAAAGTATTGAATATAATATGAACGAATCTAAAAATCCAAACATTACTTTAGCGAATACAAAGTCGTGCAGTAAAATAGTTTGTCAGTGTTCTACCATTGATTTTATTACTGCTACATTAACATTACATATCAGGAAAGACTAGAATACCCCCCTGATGTCTTTGTAATATGAAACATTTCTAAAGCTGTGGGACATGCAGTGATGATCTGCCCTTGAAGTGGAGAGGAAGCAGAAGTATAAAATTGTACAAAATGGAATTCAGGTTTCAAGTACAATAGTTGAGAAAGTATTTAGTTACATTCCACCTCTGTAGCTAGCCATACACCTGCCATTCCTTTGCCAATACTGATCTCGTCACTTCCCTGTTTTTTTATTTATTTATTATTTAGATTTATTATTGAAGGAATGATGGTTAACTCAACCGTCTTGCAGTCAGTCTATAGTAGGTTACAACATTCCCTGTGATATTTGTACCACTTCCTTTACTACTGTACACAGTTGTATTCTCAGCTCTAATGGAGGAGGCGGTGTGGCATCGAAGCTACACACTTACTATGAAGCCAAGAGCACTTAATATCTATGATGGCTGCATTTAAGTGAGTGGGAGAACCTCATTTTTGCTTAATTTTTCCTAATTTAAAGTAGTTTGTGTAATTTGTGGAATAAGTGTCTGTGTCTTTTGCATTAATTAACAAGTCACTGTAAGTGGCAGTTTGGTTGTGAGGAACTACACCCTGACCAAGACTAATCCAACTGCTAATATCAGACTATGGTGAAGCTTTTAAGAATCCCCTAAACTGGAACCTCATGTGTGTCATAACCTTCTAAATTCCTAAATTATCCATGTAGTGGGTTTAGACTAGTCTCAGTGAACTGCAAAATATAATGAGACTGTGAGTGCCCTGCTAACAAGATACATTACGTCTTCTGTATGCCCCGCAGTTTTCAAAGCCAAAGCATTGTTCTATTCTATTTCTTTGTCTAAACACATGTTCCTAGACCATGTGTCATTTGCTGTCCCTCTCTCCATCTCCTCTAGCCCTGTCTCTTACCCAGCATGCCTGAATTGGATCACTCCCTGTTGGTTTTCTTCTTATACTTTATTGGTGTCTTGTATTTATTTCCGTCCCTCTGAGTATGTGTCATTCTCCTGTCTATATGAATGGTTTGTTGTGTAATGAGTCTCCTGAGCGTCTGGATGGCTTGTCCTTTTTTTGTCGAGGTCTTCTGTGCAGATGGTGCTTGAATGCTGCTCATCCCTGTACCAATTATAGTCTATTTACTGTAGACTGCATGTATACATTTTAGTATATAATTAGTTTAATATTCTGGTCTGTATTTGGGAGAGGGATCCCTCCTTTACGGCTCTACTTGAGTTTTCCTTAAAGTCTCTGAAGGGAGTTTACCCTCATCAAACTGAGGGTAGTGAAGTGAATTTGTGATTTATGATACTGGAATTGAACCTGCTCCAAAATCCCAGTCACTACAGTTGATTGATTCCCTGTTTTGAATAAATTGTACTGAGTCTATGCAAATCTATCAGTCAGGCTAATGAGCTGGGTCACCCTCCCTCTGGGCATAAACTGTTGATCATTTCACAAGGTTAATGTAGCTCCAGCCCATTTTAGTTTAGTCAATAAACTTGATCGTGGCCAGAAAATCACTAGCCAGAAATAATCTTGCAGCCTTTCTGAAAATAGAGAATAGACAGGTATTTTATTCTACCAGTGATTTACCGATGATCACCACAAATCCTGCAAATATTTGGTTTTTGTGTTGATGTTTGAATGTTTTCACACATGGTTGAGTCGGTCAGTTTCCTAGCTCTCAAAAGCTCTCAAATCTCAAAAGTATTTGGTGAATGGTGAAGAAACACCTATTGACATCAGGGCAAGCAGATGTTGCTATTTCCTTGCCTTTCTCTAAAACCACAGCATGAGGGGCAGAGCAGATGTTACTGTCAAAGCATGCTGTCAAACCTGATTCTTGAAATTTGTCTGTTTTGAGGCCACATAAAGCAATGAGGTTGCAACTGATTTGGGAGATGCACCACAAGGGGGCAGTACAGCATTGCTGATGGTTTTGTATTGCTTTAGCTCAGGGCTTGGCCTCCACTTGTTCCTTGCTTTGTCTGGAATCAGTCATTGCTGGATGAATAAAACAAAATGTACTGTGAGGCTACCATTTCCCGGTATTGAGCGGTCAATCAAATAACTGCAGGCAGAATGACAACCAGCTGCGACTTTATTCAAAAGTTTGAAAACAGCAATACTAAAAACACTTGACTGACTGATTTTTAAGTCATAGATTCCTCATTATGCCACCACTGTACAGAAGCCACTTGACAGTTGACATTTTGATCTTCAATACTCACTAATACAAGAGGCAGCAAAGCATACTGATAAACAGCTGTCTGGATAACTTTACACCAAGATAAATGTCTACAGAACAATTGTGCTGTGAGATTTCTAGATTAAAAGTACTACATCATCTATTAGAAAATCACATATTCCCAGATTCTTTTGTTAGGTCAGTTGTCGATTCTCTACATAATGCATACACACTTCCATTCAAGTTACCAGCTCATAAAAAGACCCCTCTTTGTTTGTTTAGATGAGTAAACAGCAGACATATTTGTATTTAGAGTTACGCCAAAAGTACTTCACTAGGCCTGTGCATGGGTTGCTTTTATTTTCCAAAATGATGCCCCGTTGCAACAGTAGCACTAAAACACTGCAATGAGAAAAGGCCGGGGGTTGGAAATATATCACCAAGTCACAAGATACCACACATACATACAGAGCAGAATCCAGTAAAATCCTACATTTGATGAAAGCAGCTATAGTCAAACCCACATCGGTTACAGTGGTGACCAGCACACTGTATCCTAATCCAGTTTTGATGAACATGTTCAAGCTTTGGCCAGAAGCTCGATGAGTTGGCTGCAGCTGAATGAGTCGATTCAAACACTATTTTTGCGAGAAAACACTGTACAGTTTTTAGGTATACACTGCAACAAAGACACATTACTCTAAAGGTTCAACAGCTAGCGAATAAAGAAATGGACATCAGGGACAACTGTCACTCTGTCACAGAAAATGCCATTTCAGATATTAGGTGGATTAGTCCCAAACTCAAAAGTTGTGGATCCATTTACCTCCATCTTATTTGAGTTCATTTGCGATGGTTGTAAATTGCTTGTTGTTTTCTATTTTCTTTTTAGCATGACTCCATTGTCTTTTTTTTTTTTTTTTTAAATCTTTTTACATATTTGCCACTCACTGAGTGTTGTCAGAAGAAGTGTCATGTCAGAAGTACAAAAGACATGTTTAATGGCAATATTAGAAAGGAACAATCAGAGTCATTTCAACTTTTGCGTATAGAAATGTCTCTATGTAACATGTATATGAAGCCTGTAGAAAGCCAAGGCGATTTGTTATTTTTATGGTGCAAGACATGTTAAAGTCTACATGACACAGTCAAACTTCTTGAATTAAAAATGTCAGTAGCCCCTTATCCCATAAACGAAGAGATATCGTTTCAAAACCTGAATTCACAGTACAAAAATATAATATGCCTTCACTAATCGAATATCATGAAGTCTATGGTAAACAGCAGACTTATGATAGTCTGATAATTCTTTGAAATTGTGAGTCCTTTCTACATCCGTTCAATACCATTTGGCACTTTGGCACAATCATACTTTAACATAAAATAATGCAACCACTAAAGCATCTATGAGAGGATGTTAGTCAGAACGGTCTGATTTATTTTTTTTCTGCTATATTGTGTTAGATTTGTTTAGGGAAGATGACATTTATACAGTTTCCCCTCTGACAGCCAATTAGACAGCTTCCGCAGACGTTTCAGTGGATACAGACATTGTTACTTTGGCTATTTTCACAGTGGTCTTCACGCAGCTCTCTGCAGCCCTGTTGGCAGAAATGTTGGCATTTCTGTTCTGGCAATCTGACTCGAGGCTATTGTCCAATTGCTGGGCACTGCCCCTGCAGGCGTGGCAGGAGCTGAGGAAGGCGTGCCGCAGGTCCTTACTCCTCAAGGCGTAGATGATTGGGTTGACTGTAGAGTTGAGTAGGCAGAGCATGCTGCAGAATGCAAATACTGTCTTGATGTCATCGTCCATTCGCCAGAAGAGGTCATACACCATTATAGCAAGCAACGGGCCCCAGCAGATGACCAGCACTACCAGGATAAGCACCAGGGTCTTGGCCAGACGGATATCCATGCGTGCCTGTTCTGGGCGTGTTGTTTGCACTTTAGTCCCATCTGCTGAGTATACAACAAGGCTCTTCTGAGAAGCACGGCTCAGCATGCGCACAGCATGATGATGGGCTTTCCACAGGATGTAAATGTAGGCGTAGATAATGAAAAGAACCAGTACGCTGGTCACCCCGATCCAGAACATCAGGTAGGTCTCATCAATCAGAGGGAATATGTCTGAGCAAACAGAATTGAGACGTTTACAGTTCCAGCCCAGCAGAGGTAGCACTGCGATGATGATGGAGATGGTCCACATCATACAAAAGGCAATGACAGCCTTGGTCCGTGTCACGATACGCCTGTAGGCGAGAGGCCGGTGTATGGAGATGTAGCGATCAATTGCAGTGAGGAAAAGACTCCCCACAGACGCTGTGAAAGATGCTGTGACTCCACCCAGCTTGAAGAGGAAAACATTAGGGCTGTCCTTCCTGTGGAAAACGTGAAAGTCCAGAAAGCTGTAGACAAAGATGACACTGCCCAGCAGGTCAGCCACAGCCAGGCTGCCAATGAAGTGATACGAAGGCCGGCAACGCAAGGTGCGGGACTGCAGGATGACGCAGAGCACCACCAAGTTCTCCAGGACTGTGAAGGTACCCAAAGTCAGAGACATGACAGCCACAGCCAGCTGCTGGCTGGGAGTCAGAATCATGAAGCACTCCATGTCCATAAAGTTCTCCCCACACTGAATATTGTTGGCCTCATCTCTGATTGTTGACCTATTGTTGAAAAGGTCTGTAGCATTGGTGGGGTAGAAGGGAATACCTTTGAAAATTAGTTCCTCATCTGCAGGTACTTTATCTGGGAAAGAGTTACTGCGGAAAGCAGATAAGGGCTTCTGCAGGGAGACGCTGCCCTTAAAGTTTACATTATTGATGGGATCGTCATAGTTAGCGTCGTTGGAGCCAAGATACTGTAAACCAGATGTGATAGTCCGGAAGGTGGTGTCGGCCACACCATCCAGCACAGACTTCATGGCTGTGTCTGAGGGTAATACTGCAGTCTAAGACGTCTGGTCAACCTATGAATTGATAACAAACATTTCAGACAAATTATTTTTCAGACAAATTATTTGAACATGAAACCCTCAAACAGATTCCTGTTTGTATGTTGTATTTTTGCAGTAAAATAAATAACCTACACACATTTAATTATGAACACCAACAAGCTTCACATCATGCATATTTGTATCAAATATGCATTCATTATAGTTTGGAACAATTTCAGATGGATTTCTTTTCCCTTCAGTGAATGTTTTGCACATAAATCTAATCTACCTTCCAAGCCTGGAGCTCTTCCAAATTCTGAGACCTGCACTCTCTTCCCGTCATCACATAATATCATCACTGAGAGATTACTGTACATGAAGATAATAAAAGGCTATAAAAACGGAACTTTTATGGGGTAACACAAGCAAGGTTAATATTTAGCAAAATCTGGAGTGCATTTCCTACAATAGCACATAAACTATATCTGTAAAGATACACACATTAATAACCTGAAGGCTATTTAAAATCATATGTAATAGCTATAATAAGCAGATGGATGATGTAATGTAAGTGGTCTAATGTAATTTAATAATAAAGATCTCTAACATAATGGTTTTGTTTTTCATAGTGTTGATACATGCACAAAATCTGCAGTTATTTGAACAATATTTAAGTATGATTCCAAAAGCTTTCAGTCTGTTTTTGGTGAAGGTACAGTGCGTACATCCACGAACCCGCACCTTTACAATCAAATAAACACTTTTCTGCAGGACAAGTAGCAGAAAACATCTAACTGATTTTCAAAAGTACGAAGAACCTTATCAAAATCTGGAATTTGTCGTTTGTAAAGTGAAAAATGTTTCTTTACCTTACATAATTTTCCAAGTGCGCAGAATCGTCCTTTATCGCCGCGCGTTAATCCAAGTCAGAAGAGTATCATCCAACCAACACAGATCTTACATAAAAGAAGGAGAACCAGCGTGCAGGGCTTTAGGAGAAAATCCTCAATATTTTCATTATTGTTAGGTTCTTTTTAAAGTTATAAACGCGGCTCTAAGTTTTGATAGGGTCGGGTAAAGTGCCGCTCCTGGAGTGCGCTCCTGCGTTCTGGGTCTTCGCTCCTGCTCCTGCTCCTGCTTCTGCTCCTGCTCCTCCTGCTGCTGCTGCTGCTGCTCCAGCGTCTCTCCAGTCCTCCTCTGTCTCTTCACACTTATGAAGCGCCGCTCCTTCAAGCCGTGTCACGTGTTTCCATATAGCTTCATCTGCCCAACCCATGGAACTGTCAAGTGCGGCGCATCTATAGGAACAAGGGAGCCAACAGTGGCGGTGGCTTATATAAAGAGAATCTGAACTGAAATCCCAAAGCTCTTCTTAGCAGACGATGTGCTCGAGCAAAAAAAAAAAAAAAACAAGAAACAACACATGCATCAAGGACAGGTTGGCGCATGTGTCTTCAAACATCCATGAAAATAGAACTTTTAGGTGCTGATTGGGCTGTTGTTTCATTGCAAAGCTTTAAAGGTTTGCAGATTTCATCCATAGTCAGTGCACGTCTACTTATTATCTGAATTAATTAACAAATATTGAGAATCTTAAAAAAAAAAAAAAAAAAAAAAAATAGACACAGAAGACCTCATTTGGATGAACTGAAAAGCTCCTGTTTTACTGTTATTTTCCACATATTTCCATTAATAGTCCCCCCAAAACAACGTCGGTCCATGCAAATCCAACAGGGGAATAAATTACAGGATCTGATGCATCATTGAAAAGGCTGAATTTCCCTCCTCATTACAGACCAGCTGGTTATCAGCAAATTCAGTCAGATTACACTCTCCCAAATTATCAAGTCAGATCCTGTTATGACTCACAATATGTGACCTTTGTAGGACATTAATAAAAACAGATTCAATTCACTGACTACCAATGATCTAATTTCCATTTATTCATTTGGCAATATACGCTCCAACATCACAGTGGTGTTTCTTTTACACACGTTGCCTCACACAATGACAAATCAGTTGTGTGGATGAAGAGGCAGGAGCTGAGTGGTTGCATTGTCAACGATAAAATCTGAATATTGCATTAACGAGACATTTGGCGGTCAGAGATTGCCTCTGCAGACATGGGCACGAAAACCTTGAGCCACTTAGGAGCTGGACTGAGACTAATCCCTCCATCATTATCTTAGGTGTTGTCAATCGCTCATCTGTGCAGCCATCTTTGCCTGAACCGTACAAAATGTTCTTTTTGTCTAAATGAGAGGACATTAAGAGTCTGCGAATGGCAGAAATGTCTGGATTTTCTGGAGTTAAAGGCTCACATTTCTGTGAATTTATCACTTTATTTTGGCAAAATTGACTGTTGGCAGGTTGTCAGTATAAGCAGCTGAGATACTTTCAAATCTCCCCAAAGCTAATCTCAATAATCTTTACAAACAAAGAAGAATATTTTATTTACAGTCATGATCTACTGGACTAGATAGAGATGAAGGCTCCACACACGGATTTAAGACCTGAAAAACTGTCCAAGATGAACACCCCTTTAGTCAGCTGGACGATCTGACTGGTTCCAGCAAACTAACTGGCAGATAAGTAGCTTCCTCCAGGAAACATCAAAAACGGATTGTGCAGGAGTGGAGCTGCACTGATTCACATCTCTGCTCTGGGTTTCAGGAGTGTAAAGTAATGACCCTACAGTTTCAGTTCCGCCTCCTGGAAGACACACTCTACCCTCGTACACTCTTTATCTCCTCTGCTGAGCATCAGTTTATGAGGTTTCTGCAAAGAGAGATGGTTGACTCTGCTACCTGTGCCTTTTTTTTTCATTCTTTCATGGTCAGAAACAACAAATGTGACATTTTTAAAGCACTCACTTGAGCTTTTAGCTTTTATCTGTTGCAGAATAGGAATAATAAGACTAAAAAAGCAGATGAAAAGTAGCTTCAGCTGTGCATCTTTCACAGAGACGCTGTTTATTTCAGTAATAACCGTGTTTCCCTTTATTTCTGATAGGAAACAAGTTCAAAAAGGAATATTTTATTTTGTGTTTGACAAAGGCGAGAAAGAAACACCCTTTATAACTGTTGCATCTACCGTTTCTGACCAGGAAAATAAAGCAAAAGATAGAAGTAAAAAAACAGAAACCTCATGTATTGGTTTTGAAATAAAAATAAAATCACCTTACTTTCTCTGTCTGAAAATGTGAGCAAAACCACATGATTTAGGTAATATTTCCCATTACGGATAATAATATGAATCATTAATGAGTCATACAGCAGTAATAGGCTAATTTTACGCATGATCTATGATAATAAGACAGAGACAAATAGAAATGCGAGGCAAAATTAGCAGATTGTTATTATACCAGGAGGCTACCAGACAAAAAAGAAGACAATCCTGTCTTAACAAGCATAGTTTCATGTTATAAGAATATTTGTTATGAGAATATTTTTTGTAATATTTAAACATATTCAAGGTGGTCTAAGATACTTTTATGATATAACAAGATATTTTCATTTTACAATATGATAATATGGATCTAACAGTATAATTTAACAATATAAGATGTTTTCATATTACAGCAACATATCATTATACTTATAAAACGGTATTTTCATGTTACGTTATATTTTCTTGTTATACATCATTATTTCATTGTATAAAAAGATACATTCATCTTCTGACAAGATCTTTTCATGTTCTAACAAACTACTTTGGTCATAATGAGATATATTTATGTTGTAATGTTATACTTTTCATGTTATCACAAGATATTTTTGTAATATTTAAACATGCTCAACTTAATCCAAGATATTTTTACGATATAACAAGATATTTTCATTTTGTAATATGATAATATGGATCTAACAATATAATTTAACAATGTAATAAGATATTTTCATATTATAGCAACATATTATTTATGCTTATAAAACAGTATTTTCATGTTACATTATATTTTCTTGTTATATATGATAATTTCATGGTATAAAAAGATAAATTCACCCTGGGAAAAGATCTTTTCATGTTCTAACAAACTATTTTTGTTATGAGATATATTTACTTTAACATTATATTTTTGTGCTATCATAAGATAATTTACCATAAACCAGAACTTTTTTTTTTTAAGTTTTATGTTATAACAATGTATATTCATGTAATAATAGAACATTCTCACAGTATAAATAGATAATTTCACCTTATAACAATGCATTTTCATGTCATAACATTATATTTTTCATGTTATCACAAGATATTTTTGTAATATTTAAACATACTCAACGTAATCAAAGATATTTTTACGATATAACAAGACATTTTCATTTTGTAATATGATAATATGGATCTAGCGATGTAATTTAACAATATAACACGATGTTTTCATATTACAGCAACATATTTTCTATGCTTATAAAACGGCATTTTCATGTTACATTGTATTTTCTTGTTATATATCATAATTTCATGGTATAAAAAGATAAATTCACCTTATGACAAGATCTTTTCATGTTCTAACAAACTTTTTTTTTAATTCTATGTTATAACAATGTATATTAATGTTATAACAGAACATTTTCACAGTATAAATAGATAATTTCAGCTTATGATAACACGTTTTCATGTCATAACATTATATTTTTATATAATCACAAGATATTTTTACCTTCTAACAATATCTTTTGATCTCACCAAAAGATATTTCTGTTAAAACACAATACTTGTATATTACAGCAAGAAATTTTCACTAGTTATGTTCATGCTATAACAAGATATTTCCCCTTTATAATACAATGCTAATCCATTTTTCTTTTTCTGGCCTGGCAGCAGTGCACCTTCACATAGTGTCAGCATTTAGAGATATTTTTGAGCCCCTCTTAAATTTCACAAATCTCATTTTCATGGGAGCTCATGTGTTATTAAAAGGAGGTAAGCTCCAATTGGCTGCTCGAGTTCACACATGGTTTTGTGTGGATAATCTTTAGACCATTTCTGCTTTCATCATTCCGTGTGAACTTCTGCTTCTTGTTTTTTTGTTTCCTATACTCCTATATGAATCCTACCAGGCTGTCAAGTTGTTTCTTCTTATAGACTGCAGGAAAAATAGATATACAGGACTGGAGCCAAAAATACAACACCATAACAATCCAGTTTTTAATGGTGCATTTCACTGGAGTCTTTGACAGCATGTTGAAATGTTACTATATGTTAATGCAGCATAGTGGTTTTGTATTTATATCCATTTGATTGGCAACTGGAAGGGTCTAAATATGTCTCTGAGATGAATGTTTTTGTAACCTGACACACACAGTTCTCCTTTTTAGCTGCATGCATAATAATAAACTACCTTTTGTGCTTGCTTAGATATGCATTGTGTATAAATACAACATACATTAAAGCATGCACATCTCTGCAAGAATGAATAAACAGCCCTCCGCTCCGATGTGAAAACACAAACGTTCCAAAAACAAAGTCTGACATAAATTGAGCTTCACTGTCTTATTATTCTGAGGGGGGTTACAGAGACTTTGTAATATACACCACATGGAGCAGTTAGATTTCAGGCAGCAGGGTTGTTTGCCAAACGGACTGGTGTACTGTGACAGTTTTCTCTGACTTGGTTGGCATCCTAACCTGTGAGTGAGCAATGAGTGATGGCTCAAGCAAAGCTCACAGCCATCTGCGTTTTAGTTGTGGTACATAACATTTTGTCCTCTGGTGACTCACTTTGAGGCCACAGATCAGAGGGGGGAAAAAAATAAAGGGGGGGGGGGGTATGTAGTCAGTGGAAGGAAGTCTAATGTGATCTCCACAGCCGTTGTAATTTGACTAACTGATTTCTATTCACCGCTAAATGTCAGACTCCCCAGTTCAGTACTTCATTTCCATTTGCACATTTGATATGCATAATGGAATAGACCCATAATGGCTAAATTAAATTAATTTCTAAAAATATTCCGCGTCTTTTGGAACATCCATTGGTGGAAAGCACATTTATACAAATTGCACTTACGTTCATATTTGTGAAATAACTTCGATATTTCCATTTTATGCAGATTCATACTTCCACTCCACTATATCTAAGAGGCAAATATTATACTTTTTCTCGTCTCTATATTTCTCTGACAGCTTTAATTAAATCAGACGGCGCTTTTTTTCATCCCCTTCCCGTCCGGTTAAAACTATGCATCTCCATATGCGTTGATTGGAATTGTTCAAGTGTTCCATTATGGGTTGAGTTTTAGATTCTGCTGCTTTAGGTAAAACTTTTTAAACCCTCTTAGATTAACTGGAACATGGCTTGTCACGAACCTGAAAACTGGGCTGTTTTTCTGAGCTCATGAAAAGTTAACATTTTAGAAGTACATGGCTCTAACAGAACAGCAACACGACAAACATATGTGACAATCTAAAAGAATAAGGACCCAGCGTGACATATGTGTCACTTCCAAAATGAATGTTTCTCTATATTTAACCGCCCTTAAAGGTATGGTGGGAGATCTTTTTTTGGAACATTTTTTTACCATATTGCTTGAAAACCTCTTCACAATCCCATCGTACCCACTGAAATAGAATGTTTGCAAAAAAAAGAGAAAAGTTTTAGTCCAGTCTAGAGGGTGTAACCAGAGGAAAA
>JAQQZY010000017.1:7586681-7598025 GCA_030068375.1 Ostorhinchus rueppellii | reverse complement strand
TAGGCTCATCATTTGAATCAGGTGTGCTGGAAGAGGGACACATCTAAAACATGCAGGATAGTAGCTCACGAGGACCATGATTGGGCACCCCTGTTATAAATAATAAATGCTTAAAACAGCGTGCTTAAGTGGAAGTATAAAAAAAAAAAAAACCAGACTTGAAATATTTAGTATATTTATTATCAGAAACAACTGTAAATGTCTAATGCCACTTTTTGAGGTTGCAAAAATAAACTTGAAACTATTTTACATCTGCTCAAACATGCTTTCTGGTCTTGAACATTCAGTATCAACATTGTGGCTTTGTATTTTTTTGGTTATTTTCAGGCATGTTTTAGCCTGTGTGGAAGCATCTGAAACAGTTCCTTTTTACTTTTAATAGAGTCCCACACAGCTGCTGTAAAGTGTGATATACTGTTGTAAAGCTCGGATTTGAGCTTTATGATGCTGTTGGAATTTTGTAGATGGTTCAGGAGTTACAGTAATACAAATGCTGTAAAGTGAAAAATGCAGCACAGCAGAGATTGCACTTGTTAAAAGGGTGAACTGGAAAAAGAACTAAATACTCTATTTCTTCTACTGTTAATGTCACCGCAGCGCCACCAGCTGGTGACAATAGTCTAGTCTAGTCACTCTAAACTAGTTTATGGAAACACCCAAAATATGCGTCTGTATTCTCTACAGAAAACTAGTGGCAATACTTAATGGACATTTTGTGGACAGGTATTCTATTAGACGAGGTTAATGAAAATTGTAAAATGCAGCATAACTGCATCCAAAAGCTGCTGCAGGTATTTTTTGCCTTTGCAATTCACTTTAACTTATTAAGCCTGGGCCAATTTGTTTCTCGTCAGAATGATTTTAATGTAACACAAAACAATGGATTAGCCGAGAGCAGACGCTTCATTTATTAATTTAAAAGCAGGGATCAGAAAACAGAAAAGGCAAAATCCATAATCATGTAATCATGTTTTAATAACGTGACCTTTAATTTTGCTGAACTGTACGTCTCATTAGTGAGATTTAATGGTAGAGAAATAATACTTAATAATAATAACAAATAATAATAGATTTTATTTGTAATGCACTTTACATTTCGAACAAAATCTCAAAATCTCACGAACACAATTAGATATAAAAGCAGAAGGACATAGCTCTTGGATCAAGCATATGCCTGGAAAAAAGATGTGTTTTAAGTCCCTTTTTTAAACCTGTCCACAGATTGTGGAGAGCGGAGATGGTCAGGGAGGGCATTCCATAGACCAGGGGCAGCTGAGCAGAAAGCCCGGTCTCCCACTGTACGAAGTCTGGTTTTGGGCGGTTTAAGGTGGTTGGCTGAACGGGTGACAGTCTGTGTGGTGAGGAGTTGTTTGAGGTAGAGAGGGGCGTTTCCATGAATGCATTTATGGGTGAGGAGAGAAATGTTCTGTCCAATTCTGGATTTGACAGGGAGCCAGTGGAGTGATTTGAGGATGGGGGTGTTATGGGCATATTTTCTTGTACTGTTGGGTCCGCTTGTGTTAGCTTAGCGTTGCAAAACTTGTCTCATTGCTCTGTTGTTGTGTTAAATTATTCATGATATTTGCAGGTCTTGGACTGTTGGCTTACTTTCGATATTTTCCTACTCAACCTTTTTCTTGTGTTAGGGCTGGCACCGACCCTTTTCCCCCCGAAGATGTAAACAAAGAAAGTAAAACAGAACAAGACCCACCACCCAGATATCAATAGTGATACTTAAAAGGTTGATAGGTAAACAGTGTAATGTACAATGTAGCAATGTAAGTTGTAATAAAACAGCTAAAAATAAATAAAGTGACACATGCTTGAAAAGGAGTAGGAAGATGTATAAACTTATATACTCCTTACCCCAATCTCTACTGCTCATGGGTTCTACATAAACACTGTAATAGCAATTATTATCTTATAATAATAATAATAATAATAATAATAATAATAATAAATAATTTATACCAATAACAACAACAACTACAACAAGATAACAATGTGACACAATTTTTGATAATTACGCTAATATAGAAATATCCTTAGAATTTTTATAAGGACAAAAAACAAAACAAAACAAAAAAACCATCAATCAACAAATATGAATAAAGGAAGTAATATTTTGTGTAATATTCTATCTAATATTATATAATATAATACAGTAATATTCTATGATGTATTATATTATAATATTACTATAATATTACAATATAATAAAATAATATTCTATTCTATTTAATAGTCTATATAAAGCCCCATCATCATTTCAGGTTTTAAAAGCATAAATGAACCACATAATATTTGTGTGTTGCCTCAAAGCTTTTTGGCTTTGTCAGGAACCTCCATTACAAAAATCACTAAATTATGAAACGCTCTGGCTGAAATTATGGCCTTTGTGTTGTTAGAGCTGGTTTTGACCCAGTGATAAAAATAAGATTATATAGTAATAATTGGAGCCCAAACTGAAATCATAAGTGTACTATCAGAAACACACTGACAGCAGCTCCTCTAACAATCTTGTGAGCTTTTGGGGATTGTCATTTTGGCTTGTTATCCAGTAAATCTGCACAAAAACGAAACAAGCCCAGACGGGCAGGTCCACACATGTGAGGTCAGTTCAGTTTAGAGGTGGTGACTGCAGAGTGCACATCAAGGGGTATACTGATAAAAGAAAAGGCCCAGAGGCTCACACTGAAAATATTAAAACCAATATTTTCATGGACAAGGAAGTCTAACAAGGTAACCAAGAGATGAGAAATAAATTGCATGATAGAGAATTGTTTTTTAGTGTGTTTTACAGCTGATTTAAGACATGGGTCAAAACCGACCTGTTAACATAAGAGATGGAAACAGAAAGCGAACACAAGAGGAAGGTTAAGTGCTGGTTTGAGTTGGGTTCTTTTCCTAAAATTGTTTTTGGTGAGCTTTTAGCTGATGTTCTTCTGGTTAACCCTCCTGTTGTCCTTGGGTCAAAATGACCCACCACTCTGTTAAAAACTAAAAAAAATTCCCCTAAATGATATTTTTTCAACTTGAAATTTGATGACTTTTCCTAGATTGACCCCAAAATTAGAAAAAGAGAATGTTGCCTTTATTTATTTCCATGTAAGCTGTACGAAAAAAAGGTACAAAGGTCGTCTTTGGGTCGAAATGACCCGACAGTCAAATTGAGTTGAAATCCCAGTCACAGAGTTAGTTACATGTGAGAATGTTTTAGTTCTGTCTCAGATTAATCAGAATCAGACTTAAACAACACCAGACAGCTGGTCTTCACACAGACTGCACTGCCTTTGATCGGACCCACATGGAACAATACTGGCCCTTTGTGGATTTGTGGTTTCTTCAAGCAAAATAAGATTTAGTGTTTTTAATTTAATTAAGTTGCTGATATTGGGGATTTAATGAAGATGGGTCATTTTGACCCGGAGAACATGGGGTGTATACGGAATATGAGGACAACAGGAGGGTTAAGTGAATGTATATGTGTAGATTAATACAAGAGTTGCGTAGCATTTCCATGGCAACACAGACAGAAGCACCTCTTGTATATATCCTATAAATTGTGAAGTAGCAAATGTTGAACTGGTTTGTGCTACTAGAAAAAATGATGACAAAAGAGGAAGAGCTAGAAGTGTAGATTGTAAATTCTGAAGTCTTTACAATCTCTCCGTTCCTCTCGCAGATATCGAAGCCCATCTCCTTTCTTCTTTTCCTGTTTGCGACCTCTACTATTTCCACTTTATTACATCTCCCATTTTCATTTTTACATTTAGCAAGTGTCCTACATTTTAGATGGAGGCCCAAGCGATGCAATAAGCCACAGACGCCAGAAAAATAAATCATAAGAAGAAAAGAAGATAAACACTGACAAATGAATAAACACTTGTTGACGGCTTCCAACTACATTAAATATGTTTAAATGAATGTTAAACTATTTAATGGATGCTGAACCGTTTTCCGCAGAATCCTGTAAACGAGTTGTTTTGTATTTTTGTAAACATAACAGTGTTATCAACTCCAGGAGCAATATAGGGTTATTTATCTCCATTTTAGATTAAAGGTGCTTTTGCCACTGGGGCTCCAAGGCTGCAGCCACCGTGTGCCTCCAGATGTAAACCTCTATAATTCACAACTATATTTTCTATCTTCTTCTATCAGTGCAATTCATTCTTTAAATGCATTTCCTCTTGCTTCGGCTACTTGTTTTTATTGCTCCAATTTGTACAGTTGAGTCCTGTTTTGTGCACTGTGACGGCAGGCAAGTGCTGCACAAATAAATACTGTGGGAAGCTTTGAGTTTTGCATTTTCTCCATTAAATATTTTTGCATGTTTCTTGAAGAATGATTACTGAAACCTATTTTGTAAAGGGAAGACATTAGATATTTAACAGCTCCTAAACTATGGAATGAGCTCCCTCTCCATATCAGATCCATATCCTCTGTCTGTTTTAAATCCCTTTTTTTCTTCTTGGCTTTTGAAACCATGTGAGATATTTTACATGTATCGCTCTTATTCAGTTGCTTTATTGTTGTTTTTTTTAATTGTACAGATTCTTTGTTTTTTTTTAAATTTTATTTATTCTTGTATTTTATTCTGTTATTTATTTGTTTTCCTGTACAGCCCTTAGGTCCATTGTAGTTGTTTTGAAGTGCTTTACAAATAAAGTTGGATTGGATTTAACCCATAAAGACCCAAACGTTCACTGGCAACCAAAAGCATTTACTGATCTAAACTGTTTAATACCTCTTAATTAACTAATCCTATTGATACATGTAAATAATTGGCGTAAAATACAGTTTTCCATCTTCATGGTCATCAGATATGACCCATTTGGACGTTCAGGGGTTCTGTAGTGAACGTAGAAACACCATTATCTTCTACAACATCGATTCAACAGTAAAACCAATGTAGTTGGATCAGTGACACTGGCTGGAGACACTTAATTTTACATTCAGTTATCGATATCTTTGCTGTAAAAGTCACTTTTTTCCCCCCTGAAATAATAACCCCCAGCTTTAATCTGTACTTTTAATGTAAATCTACATGATCAGTACATTCAGTATGAGAAAATACGCAATTTTCATTGAAAAAACTAAAAAAATACAGTGAATAATATTATAATAATTGAGGATAAATCACTTATGAAAGGTTAAATAGAGAGGAAAATTATTTTGGGAACTACCACAAAATTAGCGCTGGGTCTTTATGGGTTAACCTCAAGAAATAAAAGTAAAAGGGATCAGTGCATAAAAATAGATGGAAAAAATGCAGAATACTGATTAACATAATAAATAATTATTAATTTTATTGCTTGCTATTTTGCACAATGACAATAGAGCTATTCTATTCTATTCTATTCTCAATATTCACATTTTTACAACACAACATGAAAAATCTTCTTTATCTCCATCAATAAATCCTGTATATGTGGCTATGCGGCGTTTCCCAATTGCAACAACTGTCTGATTCAGCAGCAAATGAAGCAAATGAGAGCATTGAGCGTAAACAGTGGAAGGCTGCAGGGTGGGAAATGAAAATAATGAGCTGAAAGCTTCTAAAATCTTTCATAGGGTGGAGAGCTGAGTCAGGAGATGATTAGTTATTAGTATGTTAATGAATGAGTTGTCCTAGATTACAGTTTGTCAAATTATGATGTAATGTGGACTGAAAGTATTGATTTGTGCTGCTTCAACTGTCGTAAAGTAGAATAATAATAGACAGTTACTATGTGTAATATGTATCAATTTTTCTAATCTGTTTACTATCTGTTATTGACATTATTAGGACTCTAAACAGATTTAATTTTATCATTGAGGAAGTAAAAATAATGTGTTATGTTGTATAAATATGAGATGGGGGTGGGATTTAATAAGTTTTCTTCTTTCCACTCCTTTTTGAGCTGAACATATTGAATTTATTTTAGTCCCTCAAAGTTCATAGCGTCTAAGTTCTTATAGTTTATTTGAATTTCTTCTGTATTAGAGACATAATATGTTAAATATACCCGACATGTTTCGGCGGCAAACTTCCGTCTCCGCCAGAGGTGTCACAAGATGGTGTGTGACGTGTTTAAAATGATTGATGTTCACTTATTTTGTTATTACTAGTGTGCATGGTAATTGCTATATCGTCTTGATCACCTTTATTTATTAATGAATTTGCTCTGATATTGGTTCCTTGTACACATAAAAATGTTTTGTTTTTTTCTTCTGCTCGAATCAAATAAATGAATGGGTAAAAAAGAACCATCAAACTGATAAAACTCAGCTTTAAACCGGAGATTGTTTAGATTGTTTTAGGTTCAAAAGGGAGTAGACAAAGAAAAGAAGTGAAAGGAGAAATCTGGGCATTAAATACAAGGCCAGACTGTGTGTGTGTGTGTGTGTGTGTTCCTCTTTGTGGTGAATACACACAACATCTGCCCCTAAACGCTGGAGCCTGAAAAATGAGCCCTTAATCGCAGGTTGTTATTCACTCTGGTCGATACAGAGACGACTGTGAGATATTAATAAACAACTGTAGGACAGCGAAGGACATCGTCTCACCCATTGCCGTGTCGTAGGAGTTGGGGAAGCTCTTGTCGACTCTCTGCCTCATGAACACCCAGCTGTTATTTGCGAAGGTGCACTCGATGATCTTGTTGTCGTATGGTTTCAGCTCTTTAGTGGCCTGTGCAGACAAACATGAAGGACACACATGGTTTGTACTTTTACAGACTGAGAAAAATACCAGGATGTTTGCATTCTCTATATATTAGCGCTAGTGTCCACCCCTGTACGAGGTAATGTGCGCTGATGTGATGCAATATGATACAGTCCTTTACAAATCTTTCATGTAGATTTCTATTTTTTATTATATCTTCAAATTAAATACTATTTTTAGTCAAATTTACATCATTGGCAGAGGATACCAGTGCTTTTATTGGTAATCCTCGTTTTTAGCTAATAGATATACTATTATTTAGACCAAAATCTTGTTTAAACCTGTTATTAACTGGCAACACATTAAATTACCAGATATTCATTCATATTATTATTATTATTATTATTATTATTATTATTATTATTATTATTATTATTATCATCATCATCAATAATAATTTATTATTACAATGTTGTAATGTTGATGTAATAATGTAATGTTGTTGTAATGTTGATTTTTTTGTTTTTTCTTCTTATAAAAATTATGAATTTATGATTTTATTAGTGTAATTATCAAAAATTGTGTATTACGTTGTTATGCTGTAGTCGTTGTTATTGGTATTAAATTAGTTATTAGTATTATAAGATAATAATTGCTATTATTTACGTAGAAACCATGAAGAACAGAGATGGGGGGGTAGGAGTCAATACATTTATACTTCTTACTCCTTTTCGAGCATGTGTCATTTATTTTTAGTTGTATTATTACAACTTACATTGTTACATTGTACAGTACACTGTTTACCTATCAACCTTTTAAGTACCACTATTGATATCTAGTTGGTGGGACTTGCTTTGCTTTAATTTCTTTGTCTATATGTTCGAAATAATATAAATAAATAAATATAATTTTTTTAACCCTTTCATGCATAGTGGTCACTACAGTGGATGGTAATTCTACAGCTGTTCTCTTGTATATTCATGGATTTTGTAGTTTTAGTTCGGCATCAGCCAACACAGTGGACACTTATGCACATCCCATACAGTACAATTCAGACCATTATTGTAACTGTGCTGTTCTTGATAAACCTGATCTGCAGTAACATGTTTGAGTGTGAATCAACTGTTAAATGTGAGACTGTACTTAACAGTTTTTTTTTTTTTTGGCCCATTACCTCCCTGAAGTGAGTAATAAATAGTATTAGAATGTGTTAAAAATGTGAGTAAAACATCAGATTAGCAACATTAAAAATGTTTTTATTTCATTGTTTTCATATGACATTCTGCTATTGGGTTTTAAATGCATCTTTCTTTGCTTCAAAAATTAAATGCATGATGTAGCTGAGTGGACATTTTTGTAACTACACAAATAAATAAACTCGATCACATTGGTTTTTTTTTCCATTCCTAAGGAGGAATAAAAACACTCAAGAAAATGTCTTGACTAAAGTTCTCATCATTCATGCATGAAAGGGTTCATTGGCCTATAAGTGAGAGTAAGTTTTATAACTTTGTTGTTTATTGTTCTGACCTTGTTTGATGATTGCAAACAGATCTTTAATGAAGCTATTGACACCACAAACTGTACAGAAAACAAAGGTGACTTGTGGTTTTACTGTGGCTGTTTTCGGACTAAACCAGAGCTAAGCCAACAGAGCTATAATGTAAACTATCAGCTGATGCAGAAGGTGATTATAAGGTAGTGTTATTTTGATCCAATTGTCAAAATAACCAAGTATGAATTTTTGTTAAAGAAAACTTTGATGATGCCATACTACAGATGTATGTAAACAATGAATATTTTACATCATTCAGTGACTGATACAGTCAACATTATGTACAGGATACATAATGTTGATTTGTTGGTCCTTAGTGTGTTCTAGTACATGATCTCCCCCTACTGTTGAAAGTTTAGACTATCAATACTACTCCTTGAACAATAATTTTAAAACCTTCACATGTACAGTTTTTTTTATCTAGAAAAAAACATGCTGGCCTGGATTAACCCATTTATACCGGATGCTGCACAGCGCAGCATTGCACCTCCTGCCGGTTGTTGCGTAGCGCAGTTTTAAGTCTCTTACCCAACATATCTGACTTTGAGATTTTTTATAAAAATATGTTGGTATGTTAATGCTAAAGGTCCATGTTTTAATAAAACCTGAGAGTCTTACGCATTTTATTTCATGTTTTTATATGCTTCAGAGGCTTAGATATTAAGGTTTTTATAGACGTTGACAGTTCTTAGTATTTTTCCAGAAAACCCTCAGAAGATGAGGACATTTACCCTGGGTTAGTATAGGATTTTATAGGCATTTTTTCCGGCGTTTTAGGTATAAACGGGTTAAACAAAATACTTCCACATGCAGCAGGACATACTCACATTTCTGGATGTAGTGATTCTATTTCTGACAAAAAAAAAGCAATGTTTTCATTTTGACAGTGTTTTAAAGTAAAAGCCATCTCTGTCCATGATTGCATTTAGAAATTGTTTTACAATCGCTTTCCTTATTTCAGAATTAGTCTCCAACTGTTCTAACATGTCTGAAGTGCGTATCGCATGACTAGCAGGGATGCTGGTAACGCCACAGGACTTGGAATTTGTTAGACACGGCTTGAATAAAAGTGCGCCTGCTGTGAATGTAGAGTCGCACCACGATAAAAAGCAGGATTTAAGTGCACAACAGCTGCTGGAAGAGGCAACAAGAATGGAATCGGCTAGAACTGGCAATTTATGTTGGATTAGCAGCTGGTAGTCAAGGCTAAACCCCATATGATGTGGGCGTCTACATCTTCATCTCTACAAAACTGGCTTTTAGACTCGTTTGAATGGAATGGTGGGTTTTTGAGACGTAGGGATTGTGTAGAATTGGCTGTAAAGCTCCAGTCAACTGGTTGTTACTTAAGGTTGTTGAGGATTTAAGATGCAATCAGACTGAGCGAGGGGTTTGTGTAGCAAGGTGAGGCAGCTGCATCTGTAACCTTAAACCTATGCTGGTTTATACTGGGTGTCAGAACCCATGAATGTTTTAACGTGCAACTGTTCTCATCTTACAGTCAAAAAGGGCAGAATGAAGTGATCTACAGCTGGTTTGACTGATCTCAATGAATCTGTAGTGTCTCATTATTAAAAAAGCTCTCAGAAACATGCTGTTAGATTGATGTCAAATGTGGGTGAGTCGGTGGGTGGATGTCCTGACCCTGTGTCTCTAATGCATACCCTCTGCATGAAAGGTTTTTAGAAGACATCAGACGTTCAAACGGCAGCAAAAGTGGGAGGAAGCAGTCCTGTACTGTGCATTTTTATATATGGATTATGAGCCAGACCAGGGCTGTCAAACTCATTTTAGTTCAGGGACCCAATGTATACTCAAGTGAGTCAGAAGAGTAAAATAATAGTAATAACCTGCACATAATAAGTCATATTTTGTCAAATATTAAATATAATGATGAAAATGAGTAACCTGAAGAAACATGTACAACCAGAAATTTCTTAAAGGAATAAGACACCTAAACATGAAATTAAGTCAGTCTCGGTCACCATCAGAGTTAGAATAGTGGAAAAAAAACGGTTAAAATCCATCCAGGCATTGTCCTGCTTTGGGAGCAGCGCTTTTAGCGTTAGCTTAGCACAGCTGCTGTAAACCAAGGGTGATGTCAGTTAGCATGTCCTCCAAAAAAGTGACCGAGACATCTACGTTTTTTTCTAAATATATCTTCAGATCCATGTGTTCAGAATGAGTACAAATCATAATGAAAAATTGAACGAGGCTATTACCTGGGCAGAAATTTACTTGGAACTATATTCGGCCTCATCACAGGCAAAGCACCGCTAGATAGGCGCAGAATATCCACGCTGGTGTATTTATGGAAGTTGGGTTTTTTAAGTGCTATGTGGGAACTTGGTGCCTATCCAGCGGTGCTTTGCCTGTGATGAGGCCAAATATAGTTCTGACTAAATAAGGACTCCAACTTGAAATCAAATTTTCATTGTAAAAAGTATTGATATCGACAAAACTAATCAGACAAAATCAGATTGGAAGCAAAAATATCCAGATAGGGTCATCACTATTAGTAACAGGGTATGGATTATATTGTTAATATTACTCTTACTTCTCTTGAGACATTTCAGGTTCAGATTCAGGTTCATATTTCTTCAGGTTACTCAAATTTTTTGTGAAAGGATAGTTAGTAAATGTAAATATTATGAGCAATTTTCCCGTTTTCATATTAAACCAAGAAGAACATTTGGAGTTTCCATCATTTGTAGGTTATTATGCTGTTATTTTACTGGAGATCATATTACACTGTATGTGGTCACAGAAATAAAAAAAACAAAAAAAAAGAGTCTGACACCCTTGACTGATAATATCTCCAGTGTTATTTCTGCAGTTGTTTACTGTTATATATAAGCCCTGAGCTGTGTCGTTCTGAGTCTTATGTTACTCTGATCTGAACTTGTTTTATTGTATTTAGAACTGTTTTTATTATTTTCTTCAATCTGCTATTACTGTACTCTGACTCTTTATTGTCGACGTGTTGTAAAGTCCTTTGATCAGAAGCGCTATTTATTCATTCATTCATTCATCTTCTATACCCGCTTAATCCTCATTAGGGTCACGGGGGTCAAATGGAGCCTATCCCAGCTACTTAAGGGCGAAGGCGGGGTACACCCTGGACAAGTCGCCAGTTCATCACA
>JAQQZY010000017.1:7564816-7575675 GCA_030068375.1 Ostorhinchus rueppellii | reverse complement strand
TCCAATCAGAGCGAATGTTTTTGAATGAGAACCCCGCTTCAGCAGAGCTAGGCTTATGAAGGACTTCCAGATGAATTATAACAATTCATCTGGTGGCAATCAGGTTAGCACCTTGTAGTGTTTAGGATAAAAATGATGGAAACATTAAGTCCCTGAATTTGATGTGCTGGACGGGGCAAATTGTGATGGATAGAATACACACCCAAGCTGCAGGTCTTGTTGGGTGAATCTGGTCTGCAATGGTTAGTCCGTACCAAAAGAGACAACCAGATCTCAACCCAATTAAAGTTATCCTGTATGATCTGGCATTTTTACACTTTTCTTTTCTAATTTTAAAATGCCCCTAATAAGCCTACGGCAGACTAAAATGTAAAAGAAATGCAATTGGTTTTGAAACTCAAAAATGTTTAATTCTCATATATTTCTGATAAAAGTCCGATCAATCATTTTATTCGGTCCAAATGGAATGATTGGCCGAGCCTAGCTGGGCATCCTGTCTGTTATCTGTTACCATATCCCACACCAGTTCCCGCTGCCTTTGAATTCAAGTCAATTGACCTGTCTCACTGGTGCTTCTCCGCCTGTCTAGGGGTGTGACTGGATAGGACTCAAATGCAGAGTGTTGAAGGAAAAAATGGATTAATTAACAGATACAACAACCAAGGGGAACAAACAGAAACATAAAACCCGATTAGAGCAGTCTGTGCCCGGCGAATGAAGGATGGTGATAGTCTGGGTAAAGACCCCCACAGAGCTGGGCATACTTGACTCCGCAGACATCATGCAGACTCCACGTACACGATGATGAAAATGATGGCCACCTGTTGGCATGATGTAAATGTAGGATATTGTCACGAGAAATTGGCATGCTACACTATGAAACCTCAAATGCCTGCACTGCCCTGTGGAAGCCTTTATTGTAGGTGATGAGGTGCAGTGAAGACAATGATCCAGGGCTGCACAGACCCGAGCCTTAAATACAGGGTCTCCTAATGACAAAGGAGCCCAGCAGGCGGATGATGTTGTGTTGGATTGCTGATGGAGGGGTCTGCAGCCACTCCAGACTAGACTGTGACACCTCTGCCTCTACCGCCGCTTCCCACTGCGTGCGTCAGTGGACGAGGGGAGCATCAGAGCTCAGGCAGGGGGAAGCAGGGGGGGGTTCATGTTCAAATTTTTACCTCCCCAAGGAGGTTATGTTTTTATTGGTGTTTTTATCTGTTTGTCTGTGTTCAAAGTAACTTGAAAAATTCTGAACGGATTTAGATTACATTTTCAGGAATTGTTGGAAATGGGATATGGAAGAAATTATTAAATTTTGGGGGATCCAGGAGTTTTTTTTAAAAGGACTCTATAACATTGCAAGATAGGACCATTTTCTGCATTTATGCATAAAACTCCACAAAGAATGGTCAGGGCACTTGGGAAAAAAAAAATACAGGAGATGTTTCCAAAATGTTCTACAAGATATGAAAGACTGATATGGATAATTGAATAATTACCTCCAACCAATGAGGTTATGTAATCACTAGAGTTTGTTTGTTTGTTTTTTTAGCAACATAGCTCAAAAAGTTATGGATGGATTTTGATGAAATTTTTAGGAAATGTTAGAAGTGGGATGAGGAACAACTGATTAAATGTTGGTGGTGATTCAGGTCACCATCTGGATCCAGGAATTTTTAAAAAAGGTTTCTTTATCATTAGGAGATCGGGCATGGGGGCACTGAGCTGCCTTGGCGGAGGTCTGCGCTCTCCAAGTGCTTTTCTAGTTACAAAGTGCTATGTGACCAGCCAGATCGGTAGGTATAGCTTTAAACATCTGGGATAATTGCCAAATTTTGTGCAAGTCCCCCTTTTGGCACAAAAACAGCTCTGACTTGAGACACGGACTCCCACAAGTCCTCTGAAGGTCTGTTATAGTTATCAGGCACCAAGATGTTAGTAGCAAATCCCTTACATCCCACAGGTTGGAACAAGGGGCTTCGCTGGATCAGATAAAGATACAAATGCTCAGCTGGGTTGAGCTCCGGCTTTCTTTCTTTTGATAGGTACTAACCACTACAGACTGGGAACAACCAATAAGACCTGCAGATTCTACAGCTTCAGAATATGGTCCCTTTCAGAGTCATTCAGATCCTTATTCATTGGATCATTGGCTTGTTCATTTTGCAGATTCCAACAGATGAACTTTGAGGTCTAACTTTTCTTCCATATGTTTCAAAAGTGAGAAATGTTTTTGTTTTGCCTCTGAAATGAAGCCGTCGGGATGTGACTCAAGTGCGGATTTGCAGCTAAATCACAAAGTAGAGGTGCCACAGTAACAAAATAGTCTACATAACTGTCACTTCACCTGATGAACACTACCTTATATTCTTGTGGTTTCAATTGGCCCTTATGTTGTATGCACCAAAATAAATGCTCATACCTCCAGACATGCTGACATTGTGTTCAACAAGGATCAAATTCAATGTAAACTGGCTTTAATCAGATTAGTTCAGATTATTACTTACCAGTTATTTTCAGATAAAACTGGGAGAAAACTAGGGCTAAATGTGTTTCCTTAGATTTCCATTTCTGCAGTTTTCCATTGGCAGACATTGGCATTGTGCCTGTGACACAGTTTTGCGGATACATTTTTCAGGTACTAACTTGCTTTTAATAATAAAACATTTTTAGCCAATGCTCAAAGAGCCTCTCTGGGTTTTTAGCAAAGTAAACAGACCAGTGACACAAAATGTTTTCACTTGGTGCTCTTTTGGATTATTTGGTCTTTTCGGGAGGCTGCGCTCATCATAAAAGCTGTCTTCCAAGATTCATTTTAGCCATTCCCTGTAGGTACAAACTGTGTAAGTAATTACAACAATAAGCAGCTAAACTGGAAGAAATGAGCCAATAAAAACATTTTCATGAAGATATGGACGTTTTTCTAATTATCAGTAAAAGTTGGTTTGAGTTTCTTCTGTGGCTGCCAAGAGAATTTCAATGAGGTAGCAAATGGATGTGCCTCAAATTGCACGTTATCTGAGGTGACTAACAAACCCATAAGCAAGGCAGTGAATGTGAAAACTACTGTGTGTGGTGTGTGTGGTGTCCTGCAGGCCATAAACACTGACTGTGCAGAGGTGGCACTACATGACAAACATATCAGGAGTATTTTTTCAGGCAGCCAAAAGCAGAAGTTTCCATGTCCTACACTAGAATGTAATTACATTTTTTTTTCTTCTTTTTTTTTTTTTTTTTTGCATATTTGCACTCGGACTGACTGTAAAACACCCAGTCACCCCACAAAAATAGCTGCATGAAAGCTGACAGAAGATGACCTCGGGACAGAGCAGCTTTTGCTCTGTATCCCTGAGAGAAGCTCAGGGACTGAGCAACAACACCCAACCTCTACCTTGTTCAGTTACAAAGCCCAGGACTGATACATGGGAATCTGGCACAACACTGCCAACGGAGGGAAACAAAACAGCAAGTTACTCACTCTACTATGACTATTTACAGGCCTATGAGTCATTTAGATGAAGCAAGATATTTCCATATATTGTAATGATGATATAGAAATCTACGCCCCTGTTCTCTGGCTCTGAATTCCCACATTACCATAATAGAAATGATCTGATCGTTATTGTGGAGTGTACTCGAGAGTGTCTGAGTTACTGTAGGTCAGAGGTCTGTGTGTGATCCCACATAAGTGTAGACTCATACTGGGAATATGCACTGAGGCAATCCTCTAACTGTAGCAGAGAAAACCCCTCTCTGTCAAAACCACAGAAAAGTGCATTAAGGCCGAGTATAAATGGACAAAATAAGAGGAATCAATACAGTTTAGCAAAAAAGAAATATACAAAAAGGCAAGAAAGGTTTGCATAACAACACTTCATTTTTCAAAGTTAAAGTCAATATTCATACACTGTGGTTCAAACCCATGATAATGTTTCTTGTTTAGATTAATTTGGCAATTATAATGCTGGATTATACAGTAATATTTTAGTTTACCAGTGTCAAAATTGATTCAACAGTCACTGCAGGTTTCAACAGCTTTGGTATCGGAACGTCTTATAAAGCGAAAAAAAGCGCAAACACCTCAGGGCTTTTTCTTTTCTTTTCTTTTCTTTTGCATGTGATTATTTCACACTTTAATGCATTTTTTCCCCAACTGTTGTTTTGGTCCTGATACTTTCAAACGGAGCACGGATATTAAACGGTGAAAAACCGACACTTTACTCAGATGGGTGAAGTTTTTGAGCTTTTGCACAAGAACAAAAGTATCAACAAACACACGGCACACTGTTGTCTCAGTCATCACTGTCACGCCACCTTGTATTCCATGAAATAAGACATGGAGGAGTATCACTGATCAGGATAGAGCGCAGATTATGGAACTTCATGTCATATTGTTCAAAACTGCAGATTGTGTTTCACCTCAGCACAAAAAGCAGATGACATACAATGATTATTGGAACACTAGAGTAATTCTCTTGGTAATTTAATACAACAGCCCTTCAACATGACCTTCTGATATTCAGTTTTTTGAATACTTATATTATTTCTTGTTATTGAGAGAACTAGATTTCTGTTGTCAGTGACAAAAAAAACCCCCTCTCTCTTTATTAAATTTGTAAAGTACACATTCCATGCGTCGTCTTCTCCATTTTCTCCTGACATTTGTAAAACTTTGATAGTTTTACACATGACATTGGTGAAAAAAGCCGAAAGCGGTCTAATGATTATTTCTTTACACGCGTTTGGTTCACAACATAAATACAACAACTGTCACAAATTCCTATTGCCATCAGTTCATATAGTTTTGTTTTTCACATTCTAAATATGCAAAGGCCTATACACTGGAAAACCAGAGAATACTTAACTTTATGAAGGGGTTAAGGCTTCTTCTTGTAAGATGATCCATATTTATTTTATGTCAGTTGAGTAAGACAGAGACAGCTGTGGCACAAAGGCTTGTATTTTCATTTTTTCCCCAACTGACTGTGGATCTTGCTGCTTTAATTAGGGATTACGCGATTGTTATGACCCTGGGTCAGAATTTGTTTATGTTTATTTTCTGTATAGAGTGTTTCCCTCCCCGTCCTGCAGGGGTGCTGTGCTTTTTGTTTCTTTGTCTTCTTTTGAACAAGGTACACGCTCCGAGGAGATCGGGTTTTTGCTGCTGCTAGTCCCAGACTGTGGACCAACCTGTCTCTGCAGATCACACAGACGTCCTCTTTGCCTGTTTTTAAATCTCTTCTTAAAACCAACCTGTTCTCCTTGGCCTTTTAACTCGTGTAATGTTGATATTTTGTTCTATTTTATATTTTAACTTGTTTTATTTATTTGATTTGAGTTTTTTTTATGCTTTTACTAACTCGTATTGTGTTTCTGGTGTTCTGTACAGCACTTTGGTCCACTGTGGTTGTTTTAAAGTGTTTTATAAATAAAGTTGGATTGGATTGGATTCTTTTCAGCAAGAGGTGGCTGATTGGAGGAGACAGAATGACCACCATCTAAAAATGGCCAAGGAACCAGTCGCTTTCTCTCGTTGTTGCCATCGGCTCCCAACAAGTCATGTGCATATTCATCCACCAGACACTGTGTGTGCTCGATCTGGAGTACTGTAAATAGTTATAAATAGAATTTTATGTTGACTTTGACATTATGTAAGTTTACTAGTAGAAGAGCAGCTCTTTTGTTTGAACCTTTTCTCCTATTTTTTCGTTAGGGAGTTTAGATTAGTCTGTTGTGTTTTATTTTCCTATTTTGTTTTGAAATAGAGAATTTAGGTTTAACTTTTGAGAAAGATGTTTTTTTTGTTTTTGTTTTAGCTGAGCCCTCTCCTGCCCTCCTTTTGTTGTTTAAAAATAAATACCTCATAATATAGTTTTGTTTTTAGTCTGGCATTTGTGTTTGGGAGTTGGGAGGGGACAAAAGTGAGCATATTATGTACATCCTAGTAAACCCCTAGGGTGGGACGTAACATAAAATACAGACTTTATTTATATATTCTAAAGAGATCTGTGGTTCGGACTTTGGTATAGTCATTTGTTTTGCCAATTTTCATGGGTTAAGTTCAAAATGAGCCGTCTGTTTATCCAAGGTAGGAACAAATAAGGGTTAAAAATGATGATGGAATGATTCAAGTGATTGGCTGCAGGTTTCTAATGCTTTGTTATTGTAAAGTTGTACTTCTGTAGTTGCTGAAGTACTCTCTAAGCTCTAGTAAGAAACATATCCATCTTTATTTGAGATTTTATTGTAAATGAACCGACTTCACTTGAAAGCTTCCAACTGCTATAAATCTTCATGTCACACAGTAACAGATGAAGACTAATCCTACTTGAGCTAAATAATGAGGGCCTTCTTTAAAATTCTGGCAGTGTATTTTTTGCTACATGCCTTCGACAAGACGAAACCGTTGTGCCTTGCTAAAGGGAAACTGCAAGAGCACAGGGGGCTTTAATGATCTGGCACAGGGATGAACTGAACAAAACAACACATTTACTTTCTCACCTTCATCTTCGCAAAGGGCCTGTCATAGTTGCCGACGTACAGCAAACCGACAGTCTGTGGAATCAGCCTACAAAGACAAAAAGATCATGGTTAACACCCACAACAGACTCGGCACTGGGTCTCTATACATAGAGTATCTGAGTGGTACCAACGATGCAATGGAATTGCTACTCTGCCTCCATTTTCCAGCTAGTAACAGAACAGCAGAGATGTGAGATTACACCTCTGAGGCCTTTCTGTCTCTCGGCACAGCTTGATGTTTCTAAATTTACAGAGACAGCAACGATATGGGCACATTTACAGTCTTATAAAAAAAAAAAATACTGACATTAGACACTGAAATGTGTATCTTTGAGGGCTGACCGTTAACCCTCAGTGCAGCGAAGTCTTCAGTTTCTGTATTTCAGTGTTTTCCATGATGTGTCCAAGCAGTATTTGTGTCTCATCCTAGAGATCACGCCCAACAGATGTCTTAATCACACACTGCTTCCTTATGTCCTTCTACTAAAAACACCCCCGATGTGCCTGTTGTTATTTCCAGACATTTTCTGTGCTGTTACGTGAGCCTTTTCCACTCCATTATTGCTGAGAATACTGGCTTCTATCCCCTTTCTGGCCATTCTTAGCCCAGACAAAAAAGCAACAACTTATTCAGAGGCTTTTAAAGATTTCAATTCAGTGTCTACCCACGTTCCCTCCCATCGTCTGTAATGACAGCATGAGAAGGAAGGAAGCAAAAGTACGCATTAAAAGAGTCAAATAGCCGTCCAGTGATGGACGCGGAGGTCCATTTGACTCATTCTTCTATTAATACATCACAGGAGCATGTTACATGTCAAATACATGTTCCCATAATTCATACAATATAGGGGCTGAATCATAAAACGAGAATTATCATGATCTAATGTTACATCATTTCTAATTGTATATCTGGGTAATTTTCCTTGACTCTGATTATTGCCATACAAACCCTAAAGACAAAAAAAGAAATTGGAATCCAATTGGAACTAGGATTGTGCTCATTTTATTTCTAACGACGAATAATGAAAATGATTGAAAGAAGCACGAAATGCCTCAAAGTTCATTTTGTGCAAAGTTTTAAGTCATTTTACTCTTGCTTTGTCTTTTGCGTCACCATCTCGATACGTTCTTTATGTTGTTTTCTTCTTTTTTGAGTCTTGCTGTTCATTTCCATCCAATTCCTTCTTACGGTGTTTTCCTCTTACCGTGCCATACAATCTCTTTGCATTGCATCTTTTACATCATTTATGTCTTATTATTTCCCTTTTATAGCAATTGTATCTCGCTTCACCTTTTATACTCTTTTCATCTTGTTCTGTTTCTTATGACAATGTGTCTTGGCATGTCGGATTAGTCAGTATACTTTATTATGTGTTGGCGTATTCATAAAAAAGAACATTGGATGAACTGTATATTGTGGGAGCGGTGGGAGAAAGGCTAAATAAATTGGAAAATTGAGTGGTGTATAAAAGGAATTATGTATGTACATATAAGTTTATACTTGGGCTTATTAATCCTTTTCAATGTGACAAAGAAAATGCATGTATGTTTTGTGAGAATTGTGCGACATTTTCTGAATAAAATGCATATCATCTTATGTCTTGTGAGTCATAAAAATGGTTTGGATACTTCACCTTCTACTCAGGACTTAAAATTAGCCTTTAGAAATAATAATGTGATATAAATGATGATAGTTATTTACATCGACTGATTATGAACATTTTAATCATGATGACATTGTTGCCTATCTGGACATTACACTACTTAACTAAATCTGAAAGAAAGTAGTTTCTAAAAACACCTTGAATATACAGATTTAACCAGCTAATGACAGATGATGCTCTAATTTAATGCTTTAATGAGTCAGATAAATTCATTCATAGAGAAAAAATAAGACAAGAAAAAAAGTCAAAATGCTGTTAAATGTCACAGCAGTCTTTAAAAAACATCCAATCCGACCTGTGTCACCGATCAGCAAGTGATTTACAGATTTATTAACACAAAATGTATGACTGGAATGTCATAAACAAATGAAATGAAGCTCTGTGGGAAAAAGAACTGTGCGCAAGTGGAAAAAAAAAAAACCCTTTTATAACCTGCGCCAACATAAAACATGGCAAAATTGATGAGCTGCCTCTCGTAACATATCCATCAATATTTCAGAGCAACACTTCATTTCATTTCGTTTCCCTCTATATTAAAAAGGAAATGTCAGTAATATTCTTATACGTCTATTACCTTTTCATACTTTATGAATAAACAATAAATCATCAGAAGAACAACAAAAGTCGATTTGGTCCGACTAACGGCCCCTGGTTGTGTCGCAAACAGACTGTTTTATGTCTTCAAATGCCTTTACATTCCTGTTTTATATTGTTTTGCAGTGTGTATGAATTGGGTTATCCAAACTTGCACCACAAAGGGCTTAGGACTGAGTGTCACAGACAGAGCACGTACGCATTAATAGACAAATTAACATGTTTCAGTAAATAAAAACACCACACCACACCACACCACACTACACTTGGTGGTATAATATATATGTATTCAGTGTGTTTGTGGACATTTCTGCTTTTGTTTCAGTGTGTTCTTACAGATAAAACAGATTCAGTCCATAAATATTTATTCATACAGACAGTGAGCACAGGCCAACAACTAAAACGAGCCTTCTCGCTGGTAACAATTTGAGTTTAAATGTGCTGAAAATGTAAGCTGGAGTTAAGGCGGCCCTTCCCTGTGATTGCATGCCAAGTAGAGACAGCCGGGTCACCGACGGCACAAATCTTCCTTTCCATACTGAGAAATCCATTCACAGGGTCCAGAGTCTAAAGACAGGCTCTGTGCTTGTTTGTCAGAATGCTTTGTGTTTGCACTGACGGCGAAAACACAGCAAGCAAGAGGCTCTTTGGACATCTCAGATCCACCTGCTTAGAATATCACTACAAATGCTTTTCCTCACTCAACTGCTTCTTTGTAACTTCTAAAAATGATGGCCACCTGTTGGCATTTTACCGTTATCCTTTCATCTTATTACAACCATTGTTACAATTATCTTTTATCGTGAGGTGTGAGCACATGGCGCAGATGGGACATTAGTATTTGCATGGGTGTAGACTGAGAAGGTCATGGTCCGAGGGCTAAAGCTGATTAATTATGCAATATTTAGACAAATCCCTTCAAGTGAAAAAAATTAAATACAATCTGGAGTTAGTGTGTAAAATTTCTAGCTTGTGTTTGCAAACAGAACTGTTTAATCATGGCCCCTCCTCTGCACTCAGCCAACAAGGTTAAAAAAGCAATAGTCTGCCTCCGGAGAGCAGTGAAATAGAACATTAAAACGTTTACTATTACTGTCACACCAGCCACATTATAAAAAAAAACACCCACAGCTATGCAAAACTTGACCTGCAGGTTTCTGATGTGTATCACCAACAGGTCTGTTAGAGGCAACAGGCTGAAAGGTTTGTGTATATGTGTTTGTTTTGCTCGGAGTTTCATTTCTAAGGCAGAGCTGTGCGATAATGGAGAAGAGCAGAGAGAGGAGACAGCTGTAAAACCTTTGTTTATACATTGTAGAAATTACTATGCAATGCTTTTACAGGTCAACTCTACTCGAACGGTCAGTACAGACACTTCTGACACTGCCTCAGTGTCGTTAGGTGTTGACAGGCGTCTTAGGTACTTCTATTGACTTTCAATTGCTTTTAGCTCCCCTTATTTTGGATATAGCACGTTTTCTTTCATGTTTAGCTTGATTTGAAAGAGCGCCTTCAATTTCGTCATGTGATGCCTTGTGCTAGTATGACAAAAAAGCTTCTTAATAAAAGCAAACCAGTCTTGTCAATTTTTAAGTTTCAACCTTTGTATTTTCAAGGTGTTGTACTTCTATTGTGTTGTTCTTTTATTCTTCTATTGAAGAAGAATAAACCCCAAGTGTCTTCTATACTGTCTATACAGTATTCTAGTCTATCTGGTGTAAAGAAAATGTTCCATTATTTGGCTCCAGCTTTTCATTTTCATCCCTTAAACCAGTTTAAATCTTTTTTTCTTCTTTTTTTGGGGGGCGGGGGGTTTTAGACTTATTTTTACTTCTACAGCAACTTTTTATTCTAACTGCACTTTTTTGGTTGTAAAAGAACTTAGAAAGATTTCTTTGGTGGTTTTTGGGGCTGGAATTCATTCATTCATTTTCTATACCCACTTTATCCTCACTAGGGTCACGGGGGTCGCATGGAGTCTTAAGGGCGAAGGCGGGGCACACCCTGGACAAGTCACCAGTTCATCACAGGGCTGACATATAGAGATGAACAATCACTCTCACATTCACACCTATG
>JAQQZY010000017.1:7544967-7563406 GCA_030068375.1 Ostorhinchus rueppellii | reverse complement strand
ATTGTGGGAGGAAACCGGAGTACCCGGAGAAAACCCACGCAGACACGGGGAGAACATGCAAACTCCAGACAGAAAGGTGGCTTCCCAAGGTCTGGCTTCCAAAGGTCCCGCCCGGGAATCGAACCCAGGACCTTCTTGCTGTGAGGCACGAGTGCTAACCACTGCACCACCGTGTCACCCGGGGCTGGAATGGATTTATCATACTTAAATGAATTTCAATGACAAAAATTGATTTGTGAAATGAGCCATTCCCAAAATCTGCACGGTTATAGAACATACTAAATTTGTAGTGTGACATTCTACTATACAGAGAACATTTTGAATTTTATGGAAAGTATGATAACTGAGCATTGCTGTTGTATGGTAACAATTACCAACCATCAACTACAATATTTTTTTTCCCCACAAATTTAAAGTAATGACTAATTCATACAACAGAGTAACTAAATGAAAGACTTCCTGACACGTTGCACAGTTTACAGAATCTTTTCTCTCTGTAGGGGAAACAGATCCTCTGGCTATAATGTAAATTAGACCGTTTTTCACTGAAATATACTGCATAAAGAAAAACTCTGCACCACTGATCACAGGCGGCTGTTAACATAATTTTGGTGCTCTTACATCAGCTTTGATGGAAAGACTACCTGACAAAGTACTGCTTCGTCTGCTGTGGATTCTTTTTACAAAATATAGATTTGGATGCAGTAATGACAGCTGAGTCGACAGAGAAGAGACACCGCTAACAAGAAGTCTGGACGTTGGCCTCTAGAGAGCCTCTCCAACCAGTCAGACAGACCATTCTCCATTTCTGGCTTCTCAAAATCACTACACACCAAAAGACGGATGATGTAACCACCAGTCATTGCCTCACAACACTGGCTCAAATTATCCATAATTCAAGCGATCTATACAATACTTCAGACTGTTCAATTCTGCACTTGGGAGGGGCACTTGCATGCTTTCTGGAATTGCTTCATTTTTCCACTTTGTCCGTTTCTACCTCTCAACTCTTCCCGCCACACAGTAATCACAGTCTGCCTTTGTGCTTGCTTTTAGTAAAGGTAATAAAACTTGCAAGGCTGTGTGCCTCCATGGTACACAAAGATGTGCTCAAGGATTGATTGTGTGGGCTGATGAATAAACAGTTGTTACCTCCTTATACGTATGTCCGTATCCATCGCTCTGCCTTTCAGACAGTAACTAAGGAGAGATTTGAAAACCTACACCACTACCAAGGCCTTTTAAAGTGCCAGCAAATTCATTTTTCAGGGAAATATCAGAACATTCTCCAAAGGCAACAATAATCGTCTGTGTTCTCCCACACACACAGGGAGGAGTCAAGATGCTGACTATCTGGCCTGCTGGTTGGCTTTGGAAAAGAATGAGAGACTGTGGCCGACTGTGATCCTGTCAGTCTGCTGATGGTGAATAGTGGCAGGCTCGTAGGCTACAAAGCTGGGACAGTCACCGAGGTCACCTGGCTCTCAGAGAAAAAGGCTGCGTGTCCAAAGAGCTCACTGCCATGAGTCTGTTTGCTTTTCTGAGATGGCACTCTCATACTACACTGTGGAAATCGCACAGAAAAAGAGATGTGCATTGTGTAGACGGAAGAAAATTGTGTTTTTATAGCGAGCTGCAAATTACTTTTCTTTTCATAAAATATCTTAAAATGCTCTGGACCAGCCTGTTAGAAAATGACCAATTTCACAACTACTCTAGTTTTGCAGAATTTAAATAGACAGCCTTCCCAAACTTCAAATTACCTGCAGGTAGTCCATTGTCTGGGTTTAGTTTGGAATTGCTTTTTCTGCAGAGTTTTAATGTTTACCAGGATGAAGGCTGGGATGAGCAGCAGTGGATCTGAATAATTTATGCTGCAGAGGATAATAAACATAAAATAAGAGAAGAAAAAAATGACAGTGTTGTTTTTCTTTGCAGTTACGTCGACTTAAAAAAAAAGCTAAATTTGGACAAAAAGGTGATTGTAGGCAATGGTGGAGGGAATGAGTTGTTCTGTTATATACTGTAACATCACTGCAGCCCTAAAAGGAGTGAATTCTAAGGTGGAAAGAAACGCAAGGAGAAAAAAAAAGGATATCACGTAATAGAAAGATTAATGTTTAAGAACTAACTGCAATGCTTTCCTGATTTGGACATGGATTCACATAGAAAATGCACGTATGTGTGGATGTCTGAGTACTCCAGTGTCACAAAATGATAGGTGCTATTACAATCATCAGGCAGAGCGTTTCCCTGGCAACAGACTTACCCTTCTCCTCCGACTTTGGTGATCTTAAGGCGAAAGTCCACAGAGTTGAGGTTGGGGGGCTTCCACTTGAGGATGTCGTCACACCTCCCCGGCTTGTATCTCTGCAAGGAAGAGTACAATCTATGAATAACTCACATCACGAGGATAAATAAATATTAAATCTGCTTTAATGGTAGACTGATGACATGTGGCTCCACAAGTACTCAGTTCTTTCTGTCAACTCATAACACTGCAGACTTAATGGCAAGGTAATTTGTGAGCTGAGCTGAATTTTTAAGCAACAGTCACAGTTAATGAACTGAAAAGCCTCTCATATGAATTAAACTCCATTAGGATTCACCGCTGTTATCTCACTGTGAAAAGCAGCACGACTTGGTTCGAGATTGGAAATTCATTGTTTTGGGTCCGACAAAACCATGAAATGCAAACAAATTTGTTACCAAAAACAGAGTGAGCTAATTTGTTTAAGTACGCCTCTTTTGAATTGGAATGATTTTAAGTGGAAAATTGCAAGGGAGCACAAGCAGAAATATAATTACATGGTGACAAATACACAATGATTCAACATGATTACTTTTTTTTTCCCCCCCCACATGACTACTAGGTTTTATTACGCTATAGCTTATGACACATACCAAACATGCTTTCTTCTGTGGCCATCATTATGCGTGCGTGCGTGACATTTAAAAAGACATGAGACAAGTACAGTGGGACATGAGAAATGTAAAGGCATGACGGGTGGAGGCGGGAACAGATGACCAGATTCTGTCACTGTCAGGTTGCCCGGTAACAGAAGTCTACTCCAAGGAGATGTGTGGAAAACAGACAGGATTCCTCAGGAGAACCTGCACTGTCACAGCACATGACCAAATGTGGAGTTCCTGGCTCCGCCAACGCACGCCTCTATGGCAGGACTTTGAAAAGAACTTTAAATCATCATGGACACAGAGAAACGTACCACTGCTTGTCAAAAAACCTACCCTACTCCTCCACAAACACAAGGCCTGGTGTCCTAGTTTGGCAAGCTGTTGGGTTGCTGAAACTGCATGAAAATCTCACAGTCTGACACAGAGCTCCTATGATGGTTTTGAAGCAATCCAGGACCAGTACCCTTGGGAACTGGAGAATTCTGCTGCACTTTCAGCACTATTGCAGATGACACTTTGCCCTTGAAAACAACAAGGATGAATAGACCTTGATTTTAAAGCCACTGCCACAAGATATTTCCACTTATTTTCAACCACACTATGAAGACAGTATTCCTATGGACCGCTAGTTTTCACTAAGGGTTACTGCAGTTTTCAAATTAAACTGAAGATAAATGATTAAAGATGCAATTTAAAACCATAAATGCAAAAAAGTACAGAGGATATGAAGTAAAATACAAGTCTACCCAGAGCAATATTGGATGATTGCAAGGATTTACTAGTGATGTTTTACAGCCGTTCTATGTTTTTCTAACCTCCCCATTAGAGCGCTCCTCATGATTTCCAACAGGCTTCATTCATGCACCACATGTTCTGTTCTTAAGTTAGATCTTCCTGAACGCACAATTATTCAAATTAGATGAAAGTAGCATTAAATGAAACCATTCTAGCTCATTACCTTCAGTAGTAGCTATTTCTATTTTTCAAACAGGAACTGGATACGTGAGGACAATGACTACCAGTTCCATATCAGCTCCGTTTTGTACTTTTATTACAGCGAGATCAAATTATTTTCCCTCCTGTAACACAGAAGCATGTAAGATCTGTCTTGATTTTAATTAACACATTTTGAAGCTTATTCAAACTAGGGGATTTTATTAAGAATCTGAGGATGCCCTGTAAGTTGTAGTCTCAGAGCAAATATTAACAGACGCTACAGTTACAACATGTCTAGAATAATGCATATACAGTTAGAAGAAGAATGACTCAATTGCACCTTCCTGTCCGGGGAGGTGAGAGTATACATCACATGCACAAATGACGCTAAAATACAGACAATGAAATGGGTTAAAAGTGGAATTTGGGTGGCACAACACACTCCGAACCCATGTGATAGATCCATCCATCAACGGTGTCCAGTGTTACTGCTCTACTAATACTATCGATATGAATGACGCTGACAAGTCCCAAATTCTTTGATCCACTGGAATTGTGCAAGCTGCTGTCATCCTTTTATCAATTAAGTGGTTTTGGAAGAAAATGTAATCACTGTGTAAACCTATCTTTCCACCCACAAAGAAAATTGATCAGGACAAATGATAGGTACGGGAAAACTGATTATGGTAATTGCATCAATATGCTTTTATAGATTCCCGTCACTAGCTGTCAAGAGGCAAAAGCCAACAGGGAACTAATCAGTCAATCATCATTTTCGAAGCTGCAATATAGAAACAAGACTCCCCCCATGCCTCTGCAAAGCTGAATACTAAAAGAATGTGAAATGTCTTGTCATATGGGGAAGGATGCATGTGTTTGGTACTGGAAGTGATAAAAACATGGCATTTTTATAATTTTATTTAGCCTTTGTTTATACAGGTAAAAACACATTGAGAGCGAGATCTCATTTTCAAGTCTAACCTGTTCAATGTCAAATCACACATAAAAAAAAAAAAAAAAAAAAAAATTAAATACAGTTAAAAGTAGAACAGAATCAGCATGAGCACACCATAGAAGCTCTCTAAGTCTCTTAACAGTACTTTAAAACTAGAGAGTGAAAACAAAGTGGACAGTTTCAGACTCTGCTGAAGCTTGTTCCAGGGTTGAGGGTGCAGAGCAGGAGAAGGCTCAGTACGGACTGAGGGGATTTAGAAGGTGATAAAGTCCTGGAACCGGAGACTATAAGTGGACTGATTTTGAGATAGGTAGGATGATAAGTAAGGTAGTCATGAACAGTCTGTAACTCAACGTTGTTCTGATGTCAGAGCGGCCTTTTTAACTTAAAATCTTGAGCTAATGGCAAAAATCCAGAAATTAGAACTGTATAATAAAGTTAAGGTGTGTCAACTTTGTCATTTTTAGTGTAAAATGAAGGGAAGACGAGGATTGTGTGTCCGTCTGCTTTGTCAGTGGCGGATCTCGCCGTGTGGGAGGTGGCCTTCATGTGCTTTTGAAACCAGCACACTCCACAAAGGCTATTCACTGCAGTTAGCAAGAGAGCAGGAAAAGAGGGCATGTCTCTTTTTTGAAGAACGTCTACAGAGTACATCTTTTCTTCTGGAAACGTGGGAGTGGAAAGGAACATTTTTCAACGCACTTAGTTATGCGATATTGCACAGCTATGAAAATAAACTTCCGATATGACTTGATCCACTGGTGCGGCTCTAATGTGAAATGAAATTCCTCACGACAGCTGCCTAAAGTACTTCAGATTTTTAATGATTAAAAAGGAAATACAAAATGACTTCATCAAAAAACAGTCACAATGTACAAGTTTGCATGATTTATGTGCATTCCTATTGTACAATGAATAGCCACGCCTTAAACTACCGTCTTAAGACCTCAGAGTTGAAGCTTGTTTCAAAGTCTCTCACTCAAGTGTCCATTTAATGTTCAACTAAAGCAAAATGTGCTTTAAATGAACTCAAGCCAGTAAAACCATGGCAACCACCTGATGAAAACCCAATCACACTGTACACTAAATAAACAGGCGACCTTCAAATTCATTTCAAAATGAAAAGAGCGCCGCAGTCGTGCTTCCATTACTATTGTTAGCCTTGTCAATAAGCGACTGTGAATACAAAACAAGAGCTTTATTGCTGGAGTGCAAAACAGACCTTTAAATCTGACCTTGCATTCAGGAACACATCTCTCATTTATCAAATTCATTTTCATGTAATGGGGTTTCATTGCATGTAAATTGTCCATTTCAAACTAGAAATTCGAGTGACTGTCAGACTGAGCAGAGGTAAAAAAGCAAATGAGAAGCACTCAGCAAAAGGAGAAAGCGCTTCTAAAAACTTTAGAAAGGAAGGGACAAATGCCAGCAAATGACTCTCATCTATTGTGTAGGAAAGCAATTACACCGTCTTCAGAAATGGGTAGAAACACGAACGATAGATAAATAGAGATCCCACACAGGCCTTACTTGTTAAAGGCCATTCAGACCAGAAGCAAAGTTCACTATAGATGGGAATGTGTTTTAAACTGTTTTTAAAGATGCCAGGTTTCAGCAAAACTTACAATGAAAATTTAAAAGTGATATTTTACTTTTTTTTTTTATTTTAATTTAAATTATACATTTTAAAACATTTCCCTGTGCTCTACATAAACTGTAAATGCTCTGCTTGGGTCTGAATATTTCATTAATTCAACTCCACAGGTCCATCTTCAACACTATTTCTGAGTAATGACACCAGAAAGGTCGTTTTGAGCGCTGGCCCTTTAAATGCAAATGAGCCACTTCACCTCCCTACCCCCCTCCAGGTTGTCGACTGTGCTGCTCTGTCCCGTTCAGCCACTTGTGTTCATTAACTTTATTTATTTTTTTCTTAAATCATCAAAAATTCCATTACTGGTTGTAATTTGTGTTTCCTGAAAAATCAACAATCAAGCAGTAACACATGGACACATTTCGTGGTCAATAGCCTCTACCATATAAGCAGAGTAACTTGGACGCATGTTTTATACACATTTCAGTAGGTATGTATAAGCACTTCAACATTTCGTGGAACAAAATTTAGGGAGATACAATTTTGGGGTGAAAAATGTCAAATTATTGCTCGGTAAGATGGACTAGAAGCTTCATGCAGACATTTCAAAACATGCAATTCTTGACAGAAAATGATATCAAGTAGGAAAAAAAAAACATTTTGATATTTTGTTCAACTATACTGTAAATAAATTTAGGAGTAAAATATTGAAAAGTCGCCGTTTTATTGACATGAAAATGTGGTAACACGTGGACAGGTTGCCATAGTAACACAAGGACGACTCTTTACCATCGAATGCATCACCCAAAATGTTGACTTTTTTTTTTTTTAAACAAGCCAGATATAATCACAATGCTTTATTCAATGCATTTAATACTAACACAGTGTTATTTACAACTTGGGCTGCTCCATACTGATACAAGTAAATTAAAAATAAAGACTAATTTCTGAGTAACAGTTTGCAGATAGTCTTGTTAAATGTGACCAGTGTATGAATTCACAAACTTCATCATTTACAATTTTAATTACTCAAAGTAATAGACAGTCTTTTGCATGTCTTTTTATTAATTTAATGCAGCCCAGCACAAGGTTCAGAACTTCTCCTGTAATGTGTAAGTGGTATTTCAAAACGAATAACAGTTCCATAAAATAGAGATCTTTAGCTAAAAAATGAGCCCACTTGATAAATGATGTGTGCAAATGTACTTATTCATGTTGATGTTCACTTTCGCTAGATCGGACCCATAGGCAATTTAGGAAGGTGAGGATATAGAAGCAGCAAAGATTCTGGATGTGAGACCAATTTGGAGTTTGCATGATTTTACACCGCATTAGTAGAGCTTTTGCACGCTTTGGCCCGGGGAAAGTGTTAGAAATAGCAGAAATAGTATCTGATATTACCTGATGGGCCACGCTCTCCTGCAAAAAACCCAACATGTTGTGTTCCTTCTGCAATATGTCTGTTTATGACCTTAATGATAATTTCCCTCTGTAACATGTTCTGTGAGGAAAATTACAAAGGCACATGAATAAATAATGAAGAGTGACGATGTAATGAGTGTAATTTGCAGATATTTTCTATACTTTCAATACATGATAATATAACAGACAGAAGCATATCTATTAACATAATGTCATTATCCACTAGTAGGGGAGGGGAATTCTAGCAGTGCAACATTTTCTGCCTGATCATCATATGTTTGTAGCCACTGTCCTGTGAGAGCAATGAATCTCCAGAGTAAACTTTTAATGAGCTCCGAAAACCAGCTCGTCTCAGCATTATGACTTAAGGAAGAGGAGAATTTTCTCAAAGCATCACAAGACACCTCCTTAAATTTATCAAACATTCAAAATCAGCACATTTGGAAGCATGTGGTTATTCCTGCAGAGGAGGTGGATGAAAAACTGTAATCTGAAAAGAAAGTGGAAGCGGTCAGAGAAACGTGGTGGAGGAAACAGTCCAATGTAGTGGAGTAGAAATATAAAGCTGCAAAAGGAAAGACGACTGGGTAAATGTATTTAGTTACATTTCACTTTTGGTGGCATCTAATGCATTTGTTAAAAAGAAACTGATGATGGCGTTTAAAAAATTCCAGTGTGATATGACTCTGGGCATTGACGTCACCATAGCTGCACATCCGCTGACTGTACAGTTTTCCATTTCTCCTTTAGCTAAACTTTCTGGCTAAGATAAAAAAAAATAAAAATAAAAAAAAGAGTAGTTCACAAAACTGTCACCTGAAACTTTCTTTCACCAACAGCAGCATGTTCAAAGAAAGAAAAACACAACACAGCAAACAAACCTATAATGTTTGCTTGAGCATCAGAAGTATGAAGAGTATATTACAGCCTTCAAGAAACCCACGCGGCGCTCATTCGAGTGCCCAACAAGCTGTCTGACAGATAATAACTTTGTAGATGCTCCTGTCATAAGTGAAACACAGACTTTTTTGCAACAAAAACAAAATACAGCCCTTCCCTGACGTCAGTACTGGGAATAAATAGTGTGGAGACGAGAAGAGATAACAGCAAACAGACAATGTGACAAGCTATTGAATGGCTGTGGATCAGAGATTTGTTACCCTTTTTAAAGTCCAGAAATAGCTGGGCTGCATTTGATCCAGTCCAATCTATAATTCCACAGGAAGAAAAAGGGCCTTATAATTTCCTCTCTTCTAAAAGTACAAGGAGAAAAACAAAGAAAGTACATGCCACAGTTCATACAGTGGATAGCAGTTGAATATAAAAGCGGGATGATTAATTTCAGTTTCATTAATGACCTAAGAACTGTTGCTCTGATGTTCTCTGCATCACTTGGGGAAAAAAAAAAGAGGAAGATATTCATAGATGTCGATTATGTTAAGCCAAAGCTTCTCTAATAAATTATACAAATAACATTATCTTTTTATATATGGAGACTTTGAAGACAGTGCACACATAATTTAATGTTATCTAAAGCTGGGTACACGCTGTTGCCACGATTGACTTTAATTTGCACATCATATGTGATGTATGAGCTGCACTAAACCAACAAGTAGCTCATGTTCTGTCAAGTTCAGAGATCAGAAAAAAGGAGCTTTAGGGCATAATAAAGTTATTTTATACAGTAGTTGGTGCTGTAGTTTTGATCCGCTACGGTACACATATTAAACAGCCATAACTGAATATACCATGTGAGCACGATGCTAACTATTTTGCTGGATTTTTGATGAATTGATCATGATTTTTTCCGTATTTAGGGTTACATGGCTTGTATAGTAGGGCTGGAAAAGAATGTTTAGATCTTCATTTGTTGGGTGGGCATCCAGCTTCCAGTGACAAACACTAAGGTAATCCTGTAGCCACTTTTGAAATTACACACAGACTCTCTTTGTTAAGATAAGAGGGTCATCTTCCGCCCACTAACCCAGCATTAATGTGGCTAGGGTAGTGGGTTTATTTCCGTCCATTTCCACTGATGCTTTAGAGTCTGTCTGCGCTGGCGGCTTTCGGTTCATTCACTTTAACCTGCAGATCTTTGTGTGAGGGGTTTGCTGACGTCAAGTCATAACAACAGACTGAAAGCATGGATCTCATTCAGCGGCTGCTGCTGTGAATGGACCTCGGGCCAAACTGGTACACACATTTTGTCATGTCATGTTGTTCTATGTTTGTTTTTTTTCCTCATCTTTATAAGTTTTCTTTATCTTGTTATGCAGTATATAAATGTACGTTGGTGATGCTGAAGCCATGACACAAAGTTCATGCGTTATGGTGCTGGGATGAATATGACAATATGACCCTGTAAATACTTAAAGATGAAGTGAAGATGTGTAAATTATGTCACTTTGAATATTCACTTTCAATGAGCAAAAAAACACAGCAACCCAGAAAAAGCTATATGGGCCAGCATTAATAGTAAACATAGTTTAACCGTTAAAAACCTAAAGCTATTTCAGTGGCAACTTTCAAAAGATTTCTTCTCTAAATTTAACATTTCCTAAGTGATTTATCGTCATTTATTATGTAACTCTCTGAATTTTGCATTTTTCATTAAAAGTCAGATATTTTTCAACATTTACTTTACCAACCATGTCAACGTTCATAAAAGTAAGTTCAAAGGTTAATATATCAAAACAGATAAAACTGACAAAACTGTAAGGTGACTTTTTCTGTGATATATACCATTAAGTGAACATAAAAATAAGTGACTACAACAACTACCATTCTTCAAACTGCATGGGTTTTATTAATAAATCACAGTTGCAGCAGATGACTGTTTCCATATACACTACAGGGTATCTAAACGTCTAAATGGGTCATATCTAAAGCCACTGAAAAGCTGAGAAACTCTATTTTACCTGAATTATTTGAATTTATTAATAGGATTCAGTGGTTCGGAAGTGATTGGATACTTTAGATCAGCAGATGGTTTTGGCTGACGGTAGTGTCATAGGTCAAGGGTTAATTGGTTTGACTGATAATACCAATAGTGTGTTTTTCTTCGAACTATCAGCAGAAGTTTCTGCTGATGGTGGAACTCAATTAACTGCAGTCTTCAAACTGAGTCAGCTCACTAAACTGTAATACTTGTGGGTAAATAATCACTCCTACCTTGTTTTTCGCAGATCAATATTTAGCAATTAATCCAGTTTCTAATAAAGTGACAGATTTCAATTTCAGACATGTGTGTGTTTTCAGTGTCGATCTTTATTCAAGGATGACACCGGTTTTTCCCTGATTTAAACTGAGGTTATTAAATCAATCAAGTGGGCTGATATATGGCTAAATGTGCTTTCAAATAAGAGGGTGCCGATAATTGAAGGTAGCTCCAGTCTGTGTCATGTGGATGAAGTAAGACTCTGATTGCGGAGTTTGTCTTCTGATTAGTGACTACTTGGTGGATCAACACAAACAGAGACGATTGGCTGCTGCTGCTTCTCAGACGTTAGGAGGCTTTTTCATTAGGACCCCTCATTAATGTCCCCACAACACCTCAGCTAGTAGTCAAGTGTGTGCCCAGCTTAATGCATTTATATGAGTGGAAATCCTATATCTCCTTGTAAGTACTTTGTAATGAATTCAGTTTTAGATGTAATGACAGCAGTGACAAAAATATCTGTGATACAATTATTTACAAATACCTAAGAGCAGACTTAATATAAAGCTGATTGTCTGTAATTGTAGAAATCACAGATGTCAATAGCACACATTATACTAGACGCCATCCATAATTTACAAAAGCTCATTAAATGCAGAAAGCTTCATTCTACTGAAGGACGGAAAGCTTGCTAGAGGGTGTGCTTTAAGATAAGCCCCTTTGATTACAATGTTTTTCAAAGTCTCATTTCAATAACAGCTTTTTGCTCCCAGGCAAGACTTCTTGGTTAAGCGTGCCGAGGATTACAGACAAAAGGCTGGGCAAGTCCAATAAATCTGCTCCCCGGAGAAAAGTGCTCTCTGTTACAAGCTCAGACACACTGGCCCATTTCTTTGGCAAGTCACATTGATGCCGAGGGTGTGTTTGTGTGAACGGTCTCCTTTTTTTTAAGGTGTAAATGTCCAGACTGGTGCTGACAGTGGAGATCTGCCAAGCAATATACATAGTTAAGGAATAGAGTGGAAATTGAAAGACAAATCTTGAGAAATGTTTATGACGGATATATATATATATACTCTGAAGAAAAACAAAAATCATGTAAATTGTAGCGTTTTACGAGGACCATTAAATGCAGAATAAAAATGTGCACACATCTATATTGTTTCGTTTCTAGCAACACGATCCAAAAGTTTTTATACAATAAGTCCAAACTTCAAACTTGGTGTGAAATGCACCTTGTGTAAGACTTAAAAATACATCTAGAATGGAAATTAAAAAGATAGAAAAGTAAATAAGTCGCCCTTTATTATTATTTTTTTTTATACTCGCTTTGTACAGAGATCACCATCTGGAGTACTGTCCCATAAGTGATTCCGCCATCTGTGGAAATGGTTCTGTTATAAATTCAGAATCTCCCCCAAACAAAGACAAACACACTCCAAGGACGCCATGTGTTGGCTGAGATAACACACTCGGTGACCGCAGCCTCCCGCAGCGGCAACCTTTGTGCTCATATTAATGGACATTCACAGCAGCAAGACCCTGCTGAGATTAACCCTGAGACCAGCTTAATCCCAGTCACACAAGAAAAGATTAACGTTGCACTGGGTGGTGTAGAGGCTGACAGAAATTGATGACTTTGGAAAAAAGATTGTAATTTGATGCAGTACTTGTGGTAATTAGGACTGTCGTGATCATGACATTTTAATTGAAGGTAAACTCTAACACAAATGCACCCGACATCTCAGAGACACGTACATCTCGATTCAAAGATTATAGAAATCATAATCTGATCAAATTACAATGCAGTGGATATTAATAATTCTACTTTTAATGCACTGTAGAATTACTTGTGCTTTGTTTTTAATAATGTAAATGTACTGACGTGTGTCATAGATAGAGGTACTGAAAATATGTAGCTGTTAATATTATAGATAAGCTATTCTCAGACTATTATCTGATCTTGAAAGCATTTTATAAATAAAGAGTTCAGATGTAGCAGGCTGATCAGAAATGCGGTTGATACTGATGTTTATGTCAATTTGGCTGATACCCAAAGCCAGTATTGATGTTATATTCTGTCAGAAGCCTAGTACTGTAGAAGCTGTGCTCTACAATGTTATGTAAACTATTTATTGGTTTTGTTGTAATTTATTCCCCCTTTGTGCCACAAGAAAAAGATGATGTCATTATAAAAAAAAAAAAATAAATACTGAAGCGTTTTAAAGATTTCTCACATTACATTACAACAACAGATAAAGTTCAGCCACTGGATCGCTAAAATGACATCAGATTTGCTGACACCACCCCTTGCCTGATATCTGTGCATCCCCAATGAAAACAAATACATCTATAATCGTATTAAATTAAATATTAAACTGTTGACAGACAAATCCTCATTAAATTAAATCTAGGGTCAGTGAAGATTCACATCTGAACTTCATAAAACTGTTTATAATTTAGTATTGTTTGTCTAGTTACTCTTATTAACCTGCACTTTATTGTTAAAAAAAAGAAAAGAGAGAATGTCTTGGCTTTTATAATTCTGATAATTAGCTTTTTTATGTTCATTTTATGCCACCATTACAATACACATACAACAGCCAACAGGTTAATTATACACACATTCTCAAATTCTATGAGAGCAGTCATTTGCTGGCATTCAACCCCTATAAATAATACAGAAATACACCTCTGTTTTCCCTTTAGGCTTTGTAAAGAAGGCAGATGCGACTTAAATTATATACACAACATAAATATTAGAATATCAGAAGTACCTTGAGATTAACAATTGTTGGTGTTAATTAGTCACTCAAGTGTCACTAAAACACAGTAGTAGAGGCGAGATGATGTTGCAAAAAGAGCAGTCGGTAAAACAAATTCTGTGGAAATAATGATGAAATATTACATTACTTAGTCGCTTCCAGCTGTTTTTTATGCAGGTGGATAAAAAAACCCAATTCTAATGAATATGCAAAACGACTGTGATTACCTCCAATTATTGCAATCACGGCCTCAGCTAGTGCTGAGTAAAACAATTAAAGCTAGTCCTACTGTTGCATTTTCTTTAAACTACTGTGAATATACAATTAACAAAGAACCACTCTCATTAAATGCGAAGTTTGTTCATACAAATTCAAAACTTTCATTCCAATAGTTAAAGATTGTACAAATACAGAATTCCAATGTAATACCAGCAGTCTCTTTGGCATCCAAGTGGCTCTTTTCTTCCTTCATTTCACAAACTCAAACGCATCTTAAGGTAATCTTGATCTCCCATAGAAGTGGATGCTAAACTGATCTATTGTATCTATTGTATGTATCTATTGTATTTTTAAGTAACATACCGATGAAGGAAACAATGCTGGCTTTTATATTGAACTGAGAACATCAGATTTTTTTGTTTCCTCAACTCTCAGTGCTTCACAATGATGGTTTGTTTAAACAGGCTGACATACCAAGGAGATTTTAAAACAAGAACCACTATGTCAATCAATAATCCATCAGCATAAGCTAAAGGTCAAACTAGGACATGCATTTTAAAAAGTTCATTAATTCAGTAAACCGCTTAACCTGCAAGGTGACCACAACAGTAAGTACTTTTTTTTTTCCCTTGCTCTATAAATACTGAGCATCTAGCACGTCTCTATTTATTATACGTTCCACTACATACAGTATTAGGCTTTTGTTCTACATTATGTTTGAGTATGGAAAGAGACATGAGGAAAACACTTCTTTTTTAAAAACATTTTAAATATACATACACATAGAGATAGATAGATAGAAACAGATAGACAGATAGAGACATAGATAGATAGACAGATAGAGACATAGATAGACAGACAGATAGAGACATAGATAGACAGACAGATAGAGACATAGACAGACAGACAGATGGATAGATAGAATCACCGTTCTCTGCTTTCTAACCAAAACCAACAGGCCTAAATTAGCACAGACATAGTACATGTCACGCCCTAAAAACAAAAACTAACTTCACAAACTTGACTTCATTAATGGAACTCTCTGAAGGATGGCTTTCTGCTCTGATGTACTTGCCATCTCATCAACTAATGAAGGTTAAGGTGGTCGACTCTGTGGCTCACCAACAGTCTTCGAAGCATCAGCGTGGTCTTTACTTTTGAAGGGGACCAACGTCACAGCAGATGAATCACTGGTATTTTATGTGTTCCTGTTCCGTCTGTCACCCTGCCATCACCGGTTCAAGTTGTTAAGTGTTATTATCTTTTAAATATGTTTGTGCTGCTGTAAATGACATAGGGCTTTTTATGATGACACAGATGCCACAATCACACTGTTGTTTTCAGAAGCCGACAGTAGTAGGATTCATGCAACTAATATGTTCCAGATGGAGTCATTACAAGTTACTTCAGTAACTTTGTTTTTTTCTCTTTTCATTTCACATTATGTTTGTTAGTGGAGCTAGTCCCATAAACGTGCTGTTCAACAGTTTAATGTCATAGAAAAAGAAAGCCAATAACAATAACATTGCCTCTTATGATTCCACATCAGATGGACTGTGTACTTGCAGAATCATTTAGTCACATTAGATGCTCCGGTTTTGTTACAGCGCCAGACACCAACTGCTGACCTGCATGAGTTTAGAGAGATTTCCTTCTGTCTGACTCATGAAATTGCATGAAATTTTGATTAAAACCAGATTGTATGCATGGCCGTTTACAAGAAGAAGCAGCATGGAAAACTCTCCCAATGGTCATAATGTCTAACAAGAACTGGTTATCCTGCACTGCCTTGCGGTGTTGTAAAGGGACTTGCATCTAATTCAAAGCTGAAAATTGAATAAGAGGATGAAATGGAACACCTGCCAACAAAATGGACTCATCTGAATGATGGTCCATCCATGCAATCCCTTTTCTTATTGACAGAGCATTTACACATTGCTGCAGTTGATTGTATTGCTATTGGATTAAAAGCAACCACCTCAACTGCAAAATCACTGACCAAAACAAACCCATTACCCGTGCATTCCTAATCCAACACTGGAGTGTGGATGATGTCGCTGCGGTTTCCTGATCTGATTTGATAAACGCTTATTGCTCCAGACACAAACCTCCCAATATGCAGCACCTCTTCTTCTAGCACAGTTATTCATGAGACATTTGAGCCATCACATTCACTGAGGCTACAGAGGACAAACGCTCCCTAAATCAAGGGTTGGCTGCTTCAAATGGAGCTACACCGCTGTTCTTGGTCACGACTGTGCATGAAATGGAAATTCAATCCGGTCTGATGTTTCCCATTCGATGTCAAAGGCCTCACCTACAACAAAATGTTCAACAAACTCGACAATCACACCCTATTTTCACGTGCAGGATTGTTATTCAAATTAAAAAATCCCCTTTGGAAATAGCAAATTTCCATCCTATTGGCAGCTTTCCCAATTTAGGAGGAGAACATAATAACCTGGTACTAGAATACTGTATAATTTTTCAGCATTTTCATCAAAATAACCACTTTACAGCATGTGTAAAGTCTATCATAACGATACATCTGACCAAAAGTGGTATCACTGTCTAAGCCCAAGTCACAGAACTGAACTTGCTTTGTATCTGGTGCATTGAAATCAGTTATATAACGTTAAAGTTCAAGACAGGATTTTTTTTTCCAGCTAGAAAAGAATGAGATAGTACTGTATCAAAAGGAGACAATAGGAGATACAAGCCTCTGCAAAATAAGACAGTATGTTACAATATTGATCAAGGCTTTGCCACATAAATTAACCAGGTTGAGGGAAACATCTGCTCGGACATGAAATTCTTCTCTGTTTGTGTGGTGGTTGAGTGAGAGAGCAGCTGGTTAAACTGGTCTCTGCCAGATTTCAGTGTCAGGTCGACCAAAAACCTTTGCTACCTGATGTTCAGAGCTACATTTAGACCCTTTATGGTAATGACTTTGCAAATTACAGAGAGGACAAAACAGACAACAATGCCAAATGATGAGAAGGGGGAAAAAAACAACAAATGGTTTGGTATTTCAGGTGCAAATTGCCAATTCCCAATCATAAGCATTCTTTGGCTTTGAAAGGACAATTAGTCATCTTTACTGCTAATCTGAGACCTGTTTACTCCCTATCCAATCAATGAACAAGAGAATATCCAGTGTTTCCCATACATTAATTTATTCATAGCAGCCTGCCAGGAATAAATAATTTCCGCCACAAATATTTTTTTCCACTTTTGGCTCGACCTCAGTATAAATCGTCACTCTGCCAATAAAACCGAAGAAGATGCACATAACACACCTTGTCTGCCAGAAGAAGAAGACCGGCGCGAGAGACCAAGGTAAGTAAAACAGAGGTCCGAACAGCTATAACTCATCATGTTATATCAGCCTGTGTCTCTGTTAATGTAGCTGGAAGCTCAACATGTGCAGAGACATTGGCTGTGTCCGAAATCACTCACATATAGTGCACTATATAGTGACCACGCCATTTTTTAGTGGTGTCCGAATGCTTAGTGAGCATTGATCAGGATATAGTACACTTACTGTATCCCACAATTCAACGCGAAATGTAGTGGACAACTGATGGTCACTAAACGGCCCAATATATCCCATAATCCATTGCGGCCGCGGTGCCAAATCACACAACATGGCGGAAAGGATTGAAGAGCAGCACCAGCAGCAAAACAGCTACAAATGTAAGTCAATTCCCGTTTGACTAATGGCATGCTGTCTCCAAAATCGGCTAGCGATCATTGATATGTTTTCATGCTGTATACAAATATATTATACGCTAGTGATCGCATGCTACCTATGCTATGTAAACAAACCCCGCCAAACAGCATTATTGGCACGTTTGAATTGTGCGACAGGAATGACGTAATTAACTGTGCGGTGAAGAGGTGTCCGAAACCGTTTTCCATTTTGATTGATGAGTTCACTATGTAGTCCACTTCATAGAATTCCCTATGTAGTGAATAGGGAGGAGTGAATGAGTGAGTGATTTCGGACATAGCAATTAACTCACACTGTTAAGTAGCGTTAATGTTAGCCAACAGGCTAGCACGCTGGTTTAGCTGCTGCTGCTTAGCTGACACTGTAAGTAGAAGAGGTTCTGCTCATTAGTAATGATGCAACTGTATGCAGCCAAAGTGTTCAAACTCGTGCGTTTTTCTCGGTCACACACCCCCACCCCCTACGACCTCACCACCACAAATAGATCCTGTCCTGTGGGAAACACTGGTACCTATGTTCGTAGTACTTTGCTGAAAATAATTTATAGTTTGTGTAGACGTGTAGACTTAAATGAAAATAAGCCTGCATGGGTCCAGCCATCCATCTTCTTCCGCTTATCCGGGGCCGGGTCGCGGGGGCAACAGTCTAAGCAGGGATGCCCCGACTTCCCTCTCCCCAGACACTTCCTCCAGCTCCTCAGGAGGGACCCCGAGGCGTTCCCAGGCCAGCCCAGAGACAT
>JAQQZY010000017.1:7517215-7533413 GCA_030068375.1 Ostorhinchus rueppellii | reverse complement strand
TCTTAGAACGGAAATCAAATAATCGTTTTTCCTCAATTACATGAATTTTGAGATCGTCTGGAGCCAAAATCGTAATCTTGACTAAAATTCAATTAATTGAGCAGCCCTATGGCACATATTTTATAAATCTTGTACAATTTAACACTTTTCTATCTCTGAAGCAGATCATTTCTAAAAGAAAACAATGGAGACCAGCGTATTTCTTCCATAACAAAAAAATAAAAAAAATAAAAAAAATAAAAGACTTTGCTTTTAAATTACTGGTGTTAATTTCTTTAAAATGTAAATTGCTTGGACCGAAAACTAGACTTAAATGAATAGTGTATTTTAATTATGAGAACACATTCAGTAGATTAATCAGTCAGGACACAGGACCACACACTTGCCGTTTATACTAATCAGTTTGAGCATGGTGATTCCATGGACCTCACTATCATGTGATCAAACGTGACTTCAGAGCAAATCACATTTAGTATGCCGTGACCTAGAAGGGTTTAAATCAAGGGTTATCCTGCGTACAAGGGAATACAAATGACAAAGAATGGAAATGGGCTCATGCCATTGTCAGGTTGCAAACTGGATGTGGAACGGGTTGTGCAGCAGCCTCAGTCACACCGCTTAGAATGGAAGTGCACTCAAGCCGTGATTTACTGTGAAGCAGCTCTTAGGTCACGCCAAGGTAAATCTCAGAGCTTTCATCAGGACAGGCCCGCATTGTTATTTGATGGACAGAGAAGTGAAACGAACATCAATTTTGACCGTTACAATAAACCATACGATATTGAGTTATCATGGAGAAGTGGCTAATTCATGTCTGTGCTAGGGCTGTACGTATACCACAGCTAGTCTGAAACGTCACCGCCCGTCTCCAGGAGAGAGAAGATAAACCGACAACCACAAACGCACAGCGGTGCCGAGCACAGCCCACACACTCAGACACATTTATACAGACTGCAGACAGAGAGTGAGAGTGAAGAGGCAACAACCGGGAGGCAGCTCCTCACCGGGTCCAACACTGTGATGTATCGTACAAGGGATTGTCTGTCCTGACTGAGATAAATGCTCAGGTCAGACAGAGAGAAAAGTCTTGCTTTTCGGGTTTGAAGGTGCTCAGAGAATTTGTTCTGCTTAGCCGAGTGTCGAGATGGAGCCAAGTCATCAGGATTTAGCCGCGGATTAGACATTATTTCATTCAGAGCAGTCGAATGAATCTTATACTGGTCTATTGGATTGTAGAACTGGAACACAGCCTTCCAAACCAAAAAACACTTAAATATACACAATAGATTTGACCATATATGCATGTATCACACAATTGTTGCAACACTGCATATTTAGTTAAACTGAGGAGTAGAGTGGGTGGGCTCACAAACCTAATTGAATGGAGTAAACTGGCACTGAATTTACCAGCTGCAACTTTCAGCATCTACGAGTGCAATAATAATGTGGTAAAATATAATCAATGACATATTTTAATATGTCAAGGTCTGAAAATTAGTAACAGGATATACTACAGCTAGTTCATTGTGTTTACATATGAAAATAGACACACTTGAGCTCAAATGGATAAAAATTAAAGATAGTCAATATGATCTTACAGGGATTTAAATATTCACAAAGAAAACATTTAGAGCTAGAAAAGCACTCAGAGAGTGCAGACCTCCGCCCCCTTGTGGCCGGCTGAAGTTGCTGCAGTGAACGAACGAACATGCACAACCTCGGGTGACCTCCTTGGCGGAGGTAATAAAAGGACAAAGGACAACAAAATAATATGTTCTACTTCAGAAAAAATTACTCCTGAACTAGCGGAATGTTGAAATGTTTCCCAAATATCAGCCTGAAGTGAGCCGCACAACTGGTGCTCCCATATTGGACCAAATATGAACACGTTAATGTCCACTTTCCACTCTGTTTGTACTGATATAAGTCTCATACATAATACAGATTTTATTTTTGTCAGTAAGAACAAGATTTAGTTAAATGTAGAATTAAAACGTCATTTATTGCTGAATGAGCCGTTGTTCCGGTTGGTCCGTTTGCAAATACTGTCCCCGGAAACTGATTCTGCACACAGCGTTCCCCTCTAAGACACACACCGAATATAATAATGAAGAGAGTGCAGACTTCCGCCCCCTTGTGGGCGGCTGAAGTTACTGCAGCCAACGAACGAACAAACACACAAACAAACAAACACAAATTCAGGTGATCACAATACCTCCTGGGTGGAGGTAACAAAGACTATGAAATCCTGTATATCTGTCAGAGGAGTACATCTCTGGAACAGCTGCAGAGATGAGTCGAAACTATGTTCCTCTCTCTTACACCTTAAAAAACCATTTATAAATATGACTTAATAGATACAGGATATAAAGTCTTAAGTTTGTATGCAACATTTAATATTTATTACCGCATTCATATTGTTTTAAGGTGTGTGAATATGCTGCGTTTGTCAAAGATAATGTAGAAAGGGTAGGCAAAATAAGCATAAAGCTTCAGCCTACTTCTTTTCAGTCTGACTGTTAAAACTAATTATTTAATTAGTGAAGTTTGTATTGTACATTTTTGTTTCATAGAGTGACCAGATCTTTGGACTGGATGGGTCTGTGGATTGTGTTGGAACAGACCAAAAAAAAACAAAAAAAAACACAGACTGACACAGAAAAACACAGTACCTGAAAAACATAATTATTATAATTGCACTCCAGCGTCTGACTAATTTCTGGGGGCTTTGGCTAACAGGGTTCGTGCAGGTTTCAGCACATTAAATTTGACACTTAAGACCTTTTCAAAACCATTGTGAATGTAATTTAACACCTATTTTTCACATTCTCTCGCTCTGGAGATGAAGAATGAATGAATGAATGAAGATGATTTCTGGGTATGATTGTATTAGAATAACTTGGGAAGTTTTCACATTAAGCATTCCTAGTTGGACTATTTTCTTGCCAAAGGTACAGGAGATTTCAAATGCATTATCTCCAACAGGTGTCAAAACAGACAACCAAACTTTGAAAATGTCAACATTGTATTCAAATTGTGTTTTGCAAAGCTTTCCATGTAGCCTCATATTACAATATCTTTGGGGTTGAAACATGAGTTCTGTGCTCAACACGGGCTAGCCAGAATTTCTTAAGTGGGTTTTTAGACAGCAAATGTGTGTGAAATCTCAATCCACACACCACTTGAGGCAAAGTTAATTATAACATCTATCCAGTGATCCAAAATCTGAACTGCTGAACATTTGGGTAGCTAGTCACATGACACAACCAATAAGTCAAATACTGAATAAGAGCAGATATATGGTTAAACTTACTCTCCACTGTACATGGCATAAATGTAACAGTGATGGTAAAACTGCCTCTTAAATGTCTAGAACGATGAAAGATTTCTAGAATGAATTCACATTAAATAGTCTGAAATGAAAGCTTTCCTGAATATCAAAAAACCTCTTGTTTAGGTCAATAAACAGAAAGAATGTCATGACATCGGTCAAATAGAAAAGGCAGACTGCGGTCTACTGGCTCAGATGGAAAACCGCAGAAATTTGATGATAGATGGAGGTTGACCTGACCCAGAGATGGTGCGTTTGTTTCTGTGAGTACATCAATGCTACGCCTGGAAGGCACAAGGAGAGCAGGCTTGCGCAGACAAACAAAATGAAACTCTACAGTCCGTAATGCCACATACTCAGCTACGCTTTCCCCCCAGTGGCTCTGACCTTTACTGTATAGATGTACTGTGCATCATCAGATGTTGCATAATGTCTTGGAGGCTTTGAAGAAAACAACAAAAAAAAAAAATCTCAAAGCAACAGAGGTAAACAAACATTAGTCATTCCATGTCGCGTGTTCTTCCAGGCAGCATCAGCCCTTATACAACAGTCAACATGTTTCCCACTGTGAGTGGGTGCAGCACAGGAGGAAGAAGATGCAGGTGATGAAGTGCATCTCGTTTCTGAACCTGACCACGGAGGATGAGAGGTGCAGACAGACACTGCAGTAAAATTTGATAAATGGAAGACGTGCTGAGCTGTGAAAAGTCAACTGGTAATCTCTTCCTGCCAAAGGATTCCCACACTGTTACATTTTATTAGAGCGAATACGACTGAAGCTTTATACTGATGGTCAATAAGGCTGAAACAGAAAAATGTCATTTTCATTCATGACATTACCTCATTTCTCTAATTACCAGTACCTTTTTAGCATTTTAGTTTGTTAATGTAGTCTTTCAGATGGATTTCAGATTAGTGTTCGGATACTTCCACACCTACCACTTTGGTCCGGCTCAAACGGAATCACTGTTTGTTTGCAGCATAAATGTTTTTGTTTTTTTAATGGTTAGGACTTTTGGACCAATTAACCCTTCATTAAGCTCCTCCTTAAAATGGCAATTGTCCAATGCTATGTTACTACGACTAACTTGATTTATAATTGATAACAAGCAGTGGTGCCCACAAATATAAATTTTTTATATACTTTGTCACTTACTATGTGCCGATCATTAACGCATGCCCTTCCTCAGCTAGAAACATCACACTATCATTGTTTATCGCTAGTTAGGGGATAATTCACCTGAATGTTAGCAAAACATAACAATATCATACACAATCATTCATTAATTTATTTAGATATTTGTAATTGTTGATACATCTATTACAGAACCTGCAAGTGCTACAACAAACTTCTTTGGCTACAGAGGAGGGCATCATCATTTTTCTTTTTTCTTATGAAGCCAAAAACTACTCACAGTTAAATGTTAGTGGTTCTAATTAATTGCAGGTTAACTTTTTGGATTTAGTAGGTTTATTAACAATCAAGGACACGCGTAAAAAGAATTTGTGGTGAACATTTTGTTTCAGGATATTTGAGAACTTGAGAAGCGATTTCTCCATGACTATTAGATTATTGTGACCAAGTGGTATAAATGATGTACATTAGGTATTTTTAATTAATAGTTATAAAATACCAGAGATGTAGAAAGAAAGGACTGCAGCGTGCATTTGAAAGCGAATTACATTATGTTCCATGATATCAATTAAAAACTCCCTTGTTTGGTCTTAGGTAAGACAGTGGTTCACATTAGGTTAGTAAATAATGAAAAACGTGTCTGAAATCCGTCTTACCGCTGTTTCTTTAATGCGATTACAGTATTTACACAGAAATGACACACAACCTCCTAACATAAACCTAACAAGAATAACTGAATAATAATGATTAGCTATCTTTGTTTGCTATCAGTGTGCTAACAGAGCTAATGCTGGTTCGAGTCTTACCTCAGAGCAAACAAATGTGTTGCCATACATTGCTGCATTATCGGACCGAATGAAAGACAGAGGTGATAAGATTCCCAAGGACGGATATATAAAGTGTGGTGCACAATGCTGTCTGTCATCCACTGATCTCCATTCTAAGTGATTCAAGCCCTTTTCGGTCTACAAATTATAAACCGCTGAAAGTACAGTACACTTGACATAGCTCACAACATCTCCTGCTTTGGTGTGTCATGCAAACTTTAGCCTGGTCACAAAATTACAGTGTGAAACCAAACCTCATCAAACCATTCTGGAACTTTTGTTTGTACTCACTGGTGTAAAAAAGCTCTTACCTAGTCTTGTGAGTTGTGACGACCCTATCCTCCACTCCCAACCCCGTGTCTTCAGTGTATCTTGATGTTTGAATGTAGCAGCAGGGGTGGACTGCCGTTTTTGTTTGAATCAGTTTTCTCCTGTGTTCTGTACGTAGGAAGGTCAGAGCCTGTCTTTTGCTTTCTTTTATTTTGCAGGTCAGTTTTGGTTCCTTGGTTCGTAAAGCTATGTTTGTTGTTTTGGCCTTGGCCCACCCCGAAGACATATGCCACCTCGATTCTACTCGGCTTGGCCTTTTTGCGTTTCCATAACAAAAAAAGGACCTGGAATCTGGTGCCCGGTACTAGTTTTTCATTGCCGTCTCCGCCGTGGTTCCAAAATGTTGGAACCGACATCAAAACGTGACATAGGAACACTGCAGACCATTGATTGGTCATACAGTTTTCTCTGTGACCCACCGTCTTACAAAACACAGATGCGGAAGTAGACAGTAAATATAGCGGTAGATTAATCCACACGTTGACAGCCCAAAACTACAATATGGTCAGTCGAGGAGATTCAGTCTTAGGCGACCAATGCAAAAATTCAGATGAGACAACACGCAACGAGCGAGTTTTCAGCAACACTGAGCAGACGACACGCGAAATAAACGCGACGCATCGGAATACCGACTCATGCAAAGGTGGTTTCACATAAACGTGGCATAAGCTGTTGTTCCGTTTGAGTTCATGTTTATTATTTTTATGTCACTTTTGCAAATAAATCACTTGATAATTGCATTATCCGGGTTTTGGAGTTTCCTTAGTGGCTTGGGAGTGAAGGAAGGTGCCCATCATTTGCGTTATGTTCTCGGATCCTCTAGCCGGGACGTAACAGAGTGCGTAAGAAGTTTTAGTTTGAATTATGAAAAGACCAGTGTAACAGCTGTTGTGGAAAAATTCTAGTCCACTAATATAATTAATGAAAATAATTGAGAAATACGATGATCAGTGTCTTTCTTATAAGTTTTAATGTGGATCCACAGATACATGTCCCACAGAGCCACAAGCAGTCTGATGGGAGAGTACAAAGAAATAAAACACAAACTTCTTTCTTATTCCTCTCTGAATTACCCATGAGACAATTCCAGATAAGATACTTTCTCACACCCCAGAAGACAAAACATGTTGACCTTAGTGAAACTGTGGAGGCTTAGTTTTGTCTATTCTGAGCTCAACTATTCGCTGAGTATATAAGTGTAAGATAAGTATATGGCACGATAATCCACAACACAGCTATATCGATATTTTTGCTGCTGCTATCTGTGAAATTACCCCACGGTGGGATAAATAAAATAAATCTTATCTTATTATCAAACATAAAATGTTGTTTCACTAATGTCACATTTGGCATCATAAAGTGACATTTTAAATATGAGTATCAGTGGCATTTTTAATAGTGTATCGCTAATTTTAGGAGTTGAAGAGTTTTAGTTTGTTTAGTTTTAGCGTTACATTTTTCAGGACATGTGAAAAAAGCTTAGAGAAGAAGCTGATAAAAGGTATTCACAACACAGAATGCCAAATATGATATTAAAAGGTCCCATGTTGTGCAAAATAAGTTTAGCCAGTTTGAGCTTTCAACTATAATAACCCTGCTGTGGAATGAGAGAAGCACATGGAAATCGAAATCTAAGCACCACGCAGACATCTTAATTAGTGTTTGGGTTAATACAATAGGTACATTATCTCAAACTGTGAGCTAAGCTTCGATACGATACCAAAGCTCATTTATTTCATCTAACATCTGACAAAGAATTGTAAAGGAAATAAAGCAAAAAGCAGAACTTTTCCTGTAGACAGAGATGAGACAGCTGACAGAGGTGTGAGGTCAGTGAGCAGCACTAAACCTGGAGACAGACAGCACTCAGCTAATGAGACATGCTGTAAAGCCCAGCACTACAAACCTATTAAAGCATGGAAAACAGGATTCTGACACACACTTGCGCTGACAAGTGGAAACCAAAAGAGGAGGACATTTACATAGAATCAAGGACTATTGATGATGGCAGAGGAAGGTGAGTCAGGAAAAGATGAACACTTGCCATCCTTTTTATATTCTGCACACGAGGAAATGGCAAGTATAATGAAAATGCCAGCCACCATTGCTCTGCACCACACACATTTTTTCACCTTGTCACTGCTCTCAATTATAATTATCTGAACCTGAACGCTATTTGTGCCTGACCTTTTGAAGTTTGTCTGTTTAGATTAAACTTCATGTAGTGCCTCAAACATGGCAACAGGATCTCTGGCATTGTGCAGCCAAGTCATTAGTTTAATCTTAAAAATAAATGCACTGTGTTTTGGGGATTTCAAATGCATATACGTTTGATAAATCATGCAATACATCAGTGCTGGGCTTAGTTCCCAACATTGATTCGTCATCCTCCCTGGTGATGAGCTTGGTTTGGTTTGTTTATCCAGAACACATTGATTCAGAGCTTCACATCAGCCACAGGTGACCTTCACCAAGGCAAGGCAAGGCAAATTTATTTGTATAGCACATTTCATGAAGACAATTCAAGGTGCTTTACATAAAAACATATAGAAATCACAGGAGAGGCATAGAAAGTTCAAATGAAAAACATTAATTATATGAAATAGAAAGTTAGAATGAATGACATTAATTATCATATTAAAATACCCCGCTGTGTCTTTAAACAGCAGTTTTCCCAGTGATGTGAGTTTGGAGCACAGAGAGAGAGAGCCTCTTTGTCACTGCGTCCCGATCGGTTCCCCATTTTACACTTAGAACGTCTTCTAAATGGTTTTTGTTCCTTATGGCGTACACAATACTTAAAAATTCTTCTCAATTTTTCTTTGTGGTTGTTGGTGAAAAGCAGTAAAACACAAATAATGACAGAAGATAGCTATCATAGTTTGGAAAATGGCAGTATTTATTTTAATTTGGCTTTGGGTTTCAGTTGAGTCTAGTTGGAGTTTAGTTTCGGTGTTAGTTTTTAAGTATTAGGGGACAAGCTGCATTTTATAGCTAATAAAGTTATGATGAAACAGTGCATGACATAAAATGGGCGATTTTTTTTTTTTGCCCACAGCAAGTTTGTGAAGCACTCACACTCCTCATGTGGCAAGAAAAAAAAAAAACAAGATGCATTTCAGCATTGGTCACTATTGTTGTTGTTATTATCTGACATTCACTACCTCTTGTCAGCTCCACTACAGCAGGAATAGGTGTAAAACTACATAGTGCTATCTTAGGAATGGCATTTACCAACATCAACAAACAACCCAAGTCCAACACAAACTCCATATAAGCACATAAACATACGTCAAGTATAAAAAAAAATGAGGCTGAGATAGAGTAAATGTCAAATGCTAATCTAATCGAATACTGGTGGGACTGGAGTTTACATTGCACAATGTTGTTTATTGTATCCAGTGTGCAATATTTGGTTGTTTTTAATACATTTTTTATTATTATTATTGCTTACATACTTATATTATTACTTACATGTCATTGTTGTGACTACTTTTACTATTATGATTTTATTCTAATAATTTGTTCTGTTATGATAAAACTATACATTATACATATTGCGCACTTATAATAATATGACATACTTTCTTATTTCTTATTATTACTACTTCATTATTTATTTCTACAAGTACTTTCTAATGAGTAATTGTTTGTTTTTCAGTATTGGTTTTTATACTTATTATTACAACTATTTTTTTTCCTTTTATCTTTGTAATTTTCCTCATACAGTATGTGTACAATCGGTGTTCTGCTTTATTTCCTTCATTTCCTGAGGGTTCTGCTCACTGGATCAATAAAGATCCATCTAATCTAAATCTAATACAATCTAAATGATATATATTGTACCTTTAAATTACTGTGTTTTTCCAGACTGCTAATTTCAATCCATATCTTTAGTTACATTAATTTTTATGCCAAAAAAAAAAAAACAACCAACAAACAAACCGAGAATCAATAACGTCTCTAAGGTTTTATAGATACAGATATGGTTTTGTTCTCAAATACATAACTTTTGCTTTTTTTCCCCCCGACTGTCTGAGCTTTATCAGTTATTATCCTTCCTTGATTTCCCAGGCCTCTTTCACATGAACCCTTCCAGAAGAAAATAGGAGGTTATCCTTGAACACTGAATTACCAGTCATTCTATCATTCTTGATGCCTCTGTTTGCAGCTTTTGATGCGACCGACTACACTGAGGGTCCAACCATTATCTGAACAATTTGAGATCATTCCAACGTCCAACTGCAACACAAACACCCGTCATCATTTGACATGCGTCTCAGGTGTGTTAGAAAGCTCAAATTATTTCTGAAACTTTCATTTTGTGGTAAAACGTTTTAGATGCTTGACCATGTACAGGGCTGGATGTGTTTAGTGCAACTAAAAGTCAGGTGTGGAATCAAATATGACCGCACAGGCAATCAAAAGGCAGCAGGTGATGAGAAATGGAGGAAATTCTCCACTCCATCGGATGTTTGTGTATGTAGGGTCATACACCACCGGATAATTTTCTTGTTGGAGAACTGCAGCTGCAAATGTGTTCATTAAACAACGTCTGACTCGCAAAAAAATCAGCCACACAAAAACGGCAATTTAAAACACATCCACCAATGTGATTTGAAACTGCATTGACCCACTCCACTATTTGCGTTCTTGTGGAACTGAGTTGTCTTTGCCATTTTGTATTCAGTACATACACTTAACCTTAATCTCACTCAGTGTGATTAGGTTCAAGCTCCATGAAAAGCCTGCAATCTTGTGAAACAATCTTTTCAGGCCGCTTATCCAATCTTAGTTCAGCAAAGTATTTCAAGATTAGATCAACTTGCAGGTAAGGAAAATCATTCTTTTACCTGAAGCCTTTCTGTTACTTCACCTGTAGAGAACTTATCTCAGCTCCTGGGAGGAGGTGGCACTGAAAGGGTGATGTCTTGGGGTCAATTGATGATATTAATCTCTCGAGGCTGAGCTTTTCTATGTGGAAACCTTAATTTCATTCTAGGTGTGATAAATGAGCAGGGATATTAAGTGTTTGGAACATGGCAAAGAAAAATTAACACTATCTAATTTCCTTATTTTAATTGTCATGTTAAAAGACTGTGACTTCATTAAATCAGGATACACCGTGAGTCGCATTTAATCATGCTGTGCAAATGTGAGTCGCATTCAAAGATGGCTGACTAAAAGTTTAATATAGATGACGATAAAGATTCATATCTATAATGTTTTAAGGAGGATCGTGAAGATTTACAGCTTGCGGGTCTAACAAAAAAGAATATATTGAGAGGAAAGAGTCTAGGACAGCTCATTTTAAATGGATGTAGATGCTACCAACTATGTTGGATCCTATCCACTTAGAACATCTCAGTAGGGGTCTCCTACATGGTGAATCTACTTAGAACATCCAGATACATGAATTAATGCAATTCATTATGAAGCTCATTTTTCACTTGGGGCATTTTCCCTACACATTTTTAAACCCTTGATGCCTGAATTTATTTCCAATTACGGAAAAAAATTTCACTTGTTTTTTTGCTTTCAAGTAGACAGTATTCAGGTTACATTTTGGAGTGGTGGTGGTGGGGGTGGTGGTGGGGGTGGTGATGTGAATTTGTGACAATCAGCGTCAAGGGGTTAAAGACAAATTTCAAGACAAATGTCCTGCTAAACTCTTTGGGGTGTTCTAAAGCTATCACTGGTACAATGTTCTTATAACAGTATGTATGGTCTTTTTCTATTTGTGGCATATTTTTTTCCTCAAATAAAACAAGCCAAGATATTGATTGGTGTCATTTTAGGAAATCTTCCACCTTGTACATTCAAATCCATTTTATTGAGTTTCTATTGGAAGAGGTTATACACAAGCTTTCTAATGAAATCAAGAACCAAATATAAGTTCAGATATGATTTTTTTAAAACTACTTTCCTGAACTGAAAATATGGATTGTAATGAAAAAAAAAAGTTCTCGATGGGTGAGACTTTTTTGACTTGTCAGGTCCACGCTCTCTGAAAATTGGAAATTTGATCTTCAGCTCCTGGTAGCCCCAAGACTATAAAACTCATTTTTATAATCCCACGTGGAATAGATTTTCTCTTTTCCATGCTGGAAATGGAGTCAATGAAAACTGCCACAAAATTACTAACCGCTTCCACTGGGCTGAAAAATGACTAGAAATCTAATCCTTGACTTAATATTTAATTCCTTGGAAAAAAAATAAAAATATACAGACTTCTTGCCAAGGTTGACATTTCACTGTTTTGTATTGTGAATACTAAGCCCTACAATGTATATTTGAAGAATATATTAAATTCCTGAAATAATTATCCAGTGCTACACCGTACAATAGGAAAATAACACGTTTTCTTTGCTTTTGACACACATTAGCACATGGATACAAGAGCTCATTTGGCAGCCAGTGTTGCTGCCTAAAGACCTCCTCCGTACAAGAGGGAAATGTGAACAGCATTATGATCAGGAGAGGGATAGACATAGAAATTATTCATGAAATGGGAATAGTTGAACCGACTGGCTTCTGCATGCACTTAAACCACATGAGAAAACGTATATAACCATGATGGCAAGTTGACACTGTCCAGACCTGTCAACAACTGCTGTATTTATTACCACTGAATTACATACATTCAAGGTTGATGGGAAAAGTGTTCACTCTGCATCCACACAACAAGCTCACAAAATACTTTCAGAAGTACAATATTTCAAGCTAAATTATGTTAGTCCACTTTTCTTTCTTTTTTTTTTTTAATGTGAGAAATAGGTTTATTTATTCTACTTAGATTTATTTTCGTTCAACAGGATGAAGCCTGTCGACTGCAGTGTTGCAATAACGTCGATGTTAGTTCGAAAAGTCTCAGCAACTGTTAGAATGAACATCAGGTCAGAATTTATTACCTTTTCCAGGGAGGTTAGGGGACCGCTACTGGCTTACCGGTCAATCTGATTGTCAGCAGGATTACAGAAAAGCTGCTGATTTTCTTGAAGACGGGTGGCATAGTAGAGTATGAGCCAAGGACAGACAAGCAAAAAGGGATCCACATACTAGAGAGCAGGTTGATTTTTTTTTGGTCACTAGCTTTAATACAACTTAGAATGGACACTGCTAGTTAACTTCCAATCCAATATGGTGGAAAAGTAGCTCTGCTCCTGCACAATAATGTTGCAATGGAACAAACAATTAGCTTTCAGTCAGTGAATGTTCTTTGTCAGTGATGTCAAACGACAAAAAGGAGAACACAGCTCATGATTTATGGTTTGTGGTTTAATAATGTTGTGGCACAAAGAAGATGGGTGGAATGTTGGCTTAGGTAGGGGTCTGTACACTTTGGTTTTGGTTAAAGATCAAATACTGTCTATATTTTAAGTATACACAGTATTTATTACACGACTTAATACCAATTTGTAAACTACACACCACTAAATGAATTTGATATTTTGGTTTTTGATACCAAAGCATGCAAAATGTGTAAGTAGCAAACATCAACTGAAAATAACCAACCCTCCAAGCATCAGTGTTTTCCAAGAGGAAGACCCTTTCATTATGAACTTCCACTAAATTCAGAATCACTTTCAAAATACATTTTCTCAGCCAAGTCTATTTGACAAACAAAAGAGGGGAAATTCCCCAAATATACTATCTGGTTGTCTCAATGTACAAACTGTTCATTGCAAAAAGGGGTCTTTGTAAGATAATTGCACTAGCAGAGGAAGCAAAAGGATAAATGTCCCAAGTGGTGGGGCAACGGCAGCATGAATGGCTAAGTGTTGGAGATGAAAAACAGGAGCCTAGCAACAGACAAAAGCAATCATACAACTGCAGCTTCAGACTGAAACATCCCTAACAGGAGTTTCTGGTCAATATGCCATGAAGTGGATGGTTGTGCTGCTATGAATTAATGAGCCAGATTCCGCTTTTTCTTTGAATGTCACACACAACAGTGATATGACTGTATGGGGAGCAGATGGCCACTGTATAACACAATAGAGCAGTCAGAAACCAGACGGAGCTCTAGTGACTTCATTTCTTGGGTATCCTCATCAACATGCCCCTCAAAGAGTGGGGGGTGATCCGTCGCAAAGTTTCAAACCAAAGTCCAGACCAGAGGTAAGCCGACCATTCATAATAGGGATTTTTTCCCAAAACAAGTACACCGACATATCAGTGTTGGCAACGGAAGACATGTGACAACGCCAGAGATCTCGACAACTTTACCCCTCTGTATACTTTGATCATCAGTGAATGTGCAGCGCCAACATTTCCGACTGATCTTGGCTCAAGCAAGACATCAAATCAACTGTGCTTCGACCTCCCACAGACCTGATATTAGGGCACAAATGCAAGCCTTTGAGGAAGGTTTAACCGCTTTTCAAAGGATGAAAGCTCTGTTGTCTTTAGTCTGCTGTAAGTTCTATCCTAAAACCTCAACAGCAATAATTCCTTTCTGATATGACAAAGGAAATGAAAGGAATATGATACTTCAAACAAAGTTTATCAGACATTTAAATAATTATATTTCTACTACTCTACTTTTGCCTGATTATAGATTAAGTTTTGTACTGAAAAATAATTATTGAAAAGGGTACTGTCATTATCAGTGGAAGTCTTATTAATTTTGGCACTGCCAAAAAAGATGAATGACGTCTAAAATGCTTCCAACAGTAGAGTACTTGAAAAAGATTTTTAGTTTACATAAATCCTCTCACATAGTCCAATTGAGAAGGATGCAATAATATGAGCAGTTCTTTGCCAACTACTTGTAGCATCTCTAATAAGCAAATTGTAATATAACCACATCTAATTGCACCGAGGTCACATGGCTTGTACTTAACCAAAGTGGGTAACCCACTGTTTTCTAAAAAGACCCACAGAAAGATGCCTGAAGGTGCTGACTCATACGAACCATACATTTTACAATGAGTTGCAAACGGATCATGTTGGGATAGAAAAAAAATATAAAGATGTAATTCAGTGCCTTCAATTTGAGAAGCTCCTGGAACTTCATAGCCTACACATGAGGCAAATTTAATAATGACAGGCTCGGACTAAGGTTTAGATTTCATTAATAACTGGTCACTAATTGGCTGGAGTAAACACTTTCAAATCAGTTCGATATGAAATCAAACAGGTACAGCTCTTTTTTGTTTTGTTTTGTTTTTTTTTATTGCTGGAAGTCCCATTTCCAGATCCAAAATCCTACTAGAACCAACGAATTATTGTGACTCCAGTCTGCTTAGTGGCAGTCATGGATCTCTATGCTGGTTTGATGACTAGATAATAACAAGTAGGAATGCAATGTTTCCTGTCGCAATCAACTATAAAACTGATTCAGCTTAATAGTACATAATGCAGATTATCTTTATTATTATGCACATTCCCCCGCCCTCTACTCAAATGTGCTCTTAATGCTGTCAGTTTGGTACTAAATTACTCATGGGTCGCCAGACATTCGCGGCTCTATTAGTCTGTATAAAAAACATAATATTATGGTCATCATATAGTCGTATCGCTAATAACTAAAACTGGATCTAGCAATGACAACATCAGCATAGTTTTCTGATAAAGGACACTACTTAATTGGACCCAGTGTCATAATGTAAAATACAGAGTCAGATGGATGACTATTAACCCAGCTCCTGCATCAGATTGGACAAACTAGAACCTGACTGGACTCTATACAGAACCACTGAACCACATTAAGACTAGGGTCTGAGCTTCAAGTAGGCCAGTCCGTGAAACAGCAAAACCAATTCCAGCATTTTTTAAACCTTGATTTCTGCATCTTTAAGCATGAGGGGGAAAAAAATGTCCAGCTCTATTCCTAGAAGTCAGTCTACCAGTTATCAACTAGTGCCCGTGTACTGTGTGAATGATTATTGTACAAAGCAGCAGCACCCATGAGGTTTGTATCTGAACAATGGTACTTCTACAATAAACGCCACTCCACTGTTTCTGCACCATCAGAAAGTTCTACCCCTGCGGCAAGCCTTTTCAATGGCCAGTAGTTTGGGCTCAAGAGAAAAGTTTTAACCCTTAGTCATGGGGACAGGCTTTTTTGTTGCAAACAAACTTGTGCCTTTTCCAAGAACTTCCATCCACAGAGACTTTCAAAGGTTTTTTTCAGGCTGCCCACTGGAGATCAATTTGTTTTGTGGGTCATATAAACTGTAATTCCTAACTTTTCAAAGAAATATGAAAAGCTGGACTTATGTTTTGACAAGGTCACATCTGTGGAAAATAATGGAGACAAAAAATGGCCTGGAAATTGAATAACAACCCTTTGTTCACATTACCTTGCGTGACGCATGAATGTCAAAGAAGGGCTTATTTCGGACGCTGAATGGTTCCTTGGTTTTGTCGATCTGTCCGGTCTTCATCTTTTCCATCCGGGGGGAAATTATCTCCTTTTCTATGCATACTAGTCGGATGTTGAAATCACACTGGCCAACCGGCTGACCCTGAAATACAGAGAAAAAAAAATACACGTATTATTTAGGTGTACAGAATATGAATGAGGTAGTCGCTTATCCCTCACCAAGTAGTTATGTAGCATTATATATA
>JAQQZY010000017.1:7501602-7516444 GCA_030068375.1 Ostorhinchus rueppellii | reverse complement strand
TTTATTTATTTATTTATTTATTTATTTATATATATATTTATAAATAAATAGTGGTCCAGTGGTCAGGGCAGGGTCTACAGTGGAAGGTCTACATTTCCTAATGGCTGGGCTCGTATTGATTCTTCCCAATATGTTTCAGTTTTTTCAGTTTTTCTTTGTGTCCTTGGTTTTTTCCTTTATCTAAGATACATATAATCACCTACTTGATGACAGAAAAATAGTTATTTATTTTGGATATAAAACATCAATAAAATAAAACTGAAAAACTGAACAAAAAAATAGATGAGTTCATTAATTCGCTTCTGATTAAAGTTAGTTCGTATCATCCTAAAACTCCAGACACTGAATATCAAAAGTTATATTCAAGACTTATTATTATAATCATGATGACGATTATTATGCTATTACAACTCTTTCACCTTGAACTGGAGAAGTAAAAGGCAAGTAAAGCAACATATACATGACATTAGTAATAAAGGATTTTTGCAACTATCACAAAATTATGACACTGGTGCACTGCGAAGCTGTTAGGTAAGCTCTGAAATAAAAAACACAACTGTGTGTCATGTAGTACAATGAGGATCGTGTGACAAGTTGAAAGTCCCATTTAACTGGCGCTGACATTTGTGTAGAAGGTGTTTAGTATGGCAGCTGTGCTCATATGCAGCATAATGAACAGTGTAGAACTAGCACTGTATAGGTGGAAAGAACAATGATATCCTATTTTAAGGGCTGCAACTCACAATTATTTTCATTATCAGTTAATTTAAATTCTATTACAACAGAAGTCTTAAAATCTCTTGCTTTGTGGGGGGCCTTGCCAAGAAGGACCGTAGTTAATCACCGATTTGTTTCTTGATTAATGAGTCAGTTGCTTGGTTTACACAGTCTGAGAAAAAAATACTGATCAGTGTTTTCCAAAGCCCGAGATGACATACTCAAATGTCTTGTTCAGTCTGCAAGGCAAAGATCATCAATCAGCTGCAGAGAAGTGGAAAAATACAAATATATCAAAATCTATGAAACTGGAATCAAAACATTTTGAGTGCTTCAAAATATAACCTGAAGCTGATTATTGGAAAAGAGTTGTTTGCAGTCAATTCAGTCGTTGACAAGTATTGATGTGATAGATTAATTCTTGCTGCTTTCTACTCGATGTATTCTGCACATATTTACAGATCGGCTCCAGCGGCCTGACCATCGCTGCTTGTCAAACAGACAGGGCCACAAAGCCAGCGCAGGGGACTTACATAGCTCATCTGGTGCTCCACAGTCTATGTGGCATGAAAAATTGTTTAAGTTCCTGACCATTTATTAATAAAGACGCTTGGAAGAAAATAACAACACCCAAGTAACACGGCCAAATATTCAAATATGACAGCACAGACATTTTCGAGTGCTAAAGGAGCAGGAGACTTGTGATCTGACCACCGGGAAACAACAAAGCCAACTGACAGTCACCGCATCTCTCAGTTGCTCAATTGACTAAGCGATTAAAAATAATGACTCACATTTGACTTTTTATCGACAAAGACGACGAATATTATTGAGAGGAGGAAAAATAATTGTCCGTCTTGAATTCCTGCCAGATGGACATGAACTAAATGTATGACAACCATTTGACATTTCATATTTCTCACAACTTATGAGAGGAACAAAAAGACACCCGAAGTTAGTCAGCAAGCTGCCATTACTTGGGTTTTATTTTTTTGTTTGTTTGGTTTTTTTTGCCAACAGACAGAAAAAGAATAAAAGGCAAACACTTTCCATGTCATGTAGCCTAGTGTGAGTAGGAAAACATTTCAAAATGCCTTTCATCCATCTCCAAGTTCTTTTATTTATTTAGTCATTTTATCAAAGTACTACCCTTTTGTGGCCTGATGACCATGAATCTTAATTTCAAACATATTTCAGGGTTCATACACATTTTCAAGGTCAAATTCCAGCACTTTTCAAGCACTTTTAAGGGTAATTTTCAAATTTTCCCAGCACAGCACCTTGTCACCGGGGTAAAATACATATCTACAGGAACACATACACTCATGATCACTTTATTTATTTTTTTCACTTTTTACCACAATGGTGTATATTGTATTATGCTAGAAACATCTAAAATGATGTTTCATAATAGTACAAATTTGATAAATTAAAGGAGAACACAAGCTTTTGTCCAAAAAAGGCAAGCCACGTCGCATTCTTCAGACACACTCGCACCGACATAAAGCTTAAGATAAAAATTTACCTGGAGTTGACCAGAGAGAACCAGGTAAATTTTATATTTTTGACAAAAACTTTTACTTTTCAAAATGTATCACCTCTCTATAAGTGGCTTTGGTTATAAATACAAACTTAAACTAAAATTCAAGCACTTTTCAGACCTTGAAATTCAAGCATTTTCAAGGATTTCAAGCACCTGTACACACCCTGATAGTTATATATGTTAACGCCTTTGCAGTTTTAGGACACCTACATACAAAAATGCTGCTTTAAAAATGTCCCCAACAAAATAAATAACAAAAGTGAATTCGACATCAATATCGATATATTTACACCTTCCCTGTTGCTACACCAGTGGGTTATGGATCAATATTTCTCGAGCTATAGCAAGAAACGCTGAAAAGGAAGGTGTGACTTGGGGGACTATTTGTATTCTGCTCTTTCACTGTGGGTAAAGGCCACTCAGCTCCTCGAGTGCTTTCGGCTGAAATCTATGGAAAAGGCATTTCTTTCAAAGTGGATAAGACAGCAGACAGCCAATATTTTATTAATAGTGCAGATGTCAACAAAATCAAAAGGATCGTTTTACATCTAAAGGTGTGCATTGATGGATTTAAGTAAGCAAACATAAATACAATCGTGCGTCCTCTATAATCTATCCTTTCAGTGCTTTTCCAAATCCAAACAGTCTAGCTGAATGAATCTGACAAGAGGCATCTTCAAGCAATTACTACTGGCCGAAGTGTCTGTTATGACTGCAAAATTCATAGATGAGTCCGGTGAGTGTGATTATATGTACAAAGTGTGAAAATCAACGCAATCATTAGCGCCTCTAAGCTGCCGTGAAAGACAGGAGTTTTACTTCTTTAATGAGGAAAAACAAGCAGAGCTGAATTAATCAGATGCATTTTAAGCAAAACATAAGACACAGTTTGGAAATCAATTCAAGCAATTATTCTGTTATTGGAAGACGGATAATATGAAGAAGATGTGAAGCTTCCGAGTTGGATTAAATTTTACGTTTTATGCTATTTAATAAAAAAAAAAAAAAAAAAAAAAAGACCATGTTTGATATTTGGACTTATAGGTGTCTGGTGGCTTTTTCTGACTCCAAATCAGACGCTCTGGTCTTCTTTTAACGGAGGTAGGTAGATTTTCCCTAAAATACTGTCCAAAAAACCGACATTGTTCAGCAGAACGTCACAAATACCCCCTCTAATCCTAAAACTGTTTTGCTTTATGTATTTCAGTGCCTGTGTGTGTGTGTGTGTGTGTGTGTGTGCACTAAAACAGTCATAATATGTCAGCTACAAATACAGTCACATATAAAACAAAGTTTAACAGACTGTAATTAAAGCCAGATTGGTTTTGAGGACTTCTGAAGATCTTTTTTTCCTTTTAGGGTGCTTGCAAAATTCGCACTATGTTCTGCTGGAGCAACAGCTGGTATGTCCCACACATTCTGTACCATCTGTCTGTTGTGTCATCAGGACAGAACAAGATGTAAGTGAGGATGATTCAAGGCATGTGCTGGTTAGGCCTGTTTAACAGGAAGGAAGAATCTTGTTAATTCAACATCACCAGGAATAAAGATCCTGATTATCAGGGAAATTTCTGAATGACCTCTGTCTTTGCTACCATTATTTTTGTTCCAGTCTGTGATTCCATTCTCTTTGCACACAAAGACACTGATAACTAAAACATGTACCTTCCATTTATGCTTTTTCTGCTGCTCCACAGTGTCCTGCTGTCATGACTGTGAGTTTGTACAAAGCCAGAGGTTATTTCAGTGGAAGAGGTTTTTTTTTAGTGCTGGAGTACAAAGAACATCAGCTGACTTGAACCGAGCAACAGAGGTTTTTATATGACCAGACGGTGGCTATTGTGCATCTATGGCCGATTACATATACACCGAATATAAAATTTTCAGGCTAATAAGTCCGACAGAGCAAATCATGACATAAATCGAACATCATCATCTTGAATTCAGAGCTGCTACCGTCGAAATTCAAGGTGCACATGAACATAACATCATGGAACATAAATTCACTGGTGCACTCAGGATAACATATCAAAATGAGAGATTAAAACCGGTCAGAAATCTAACAGCAAGTACAGTTTGGCGCATTACATAACCATTTCCATGGGTAAACTGCACTGAATGCATAAAGAATCTATATATAAATGCACATTAAATGTTAAACAGCACAGAGCTGCAGAGTAAGATATAACACATCCTCGAGCGTGAGGCTGGAAAACCGAGAGGATGAAGTCAAGTGTGATGCTAAAAAATGACAACGCTGGGTGTTGAAAACCTCATAACTATTTAGAATAATCCAGTGCAATGCATATCATGCACTAGAAATACAAACATCGAGACAAGACAGTGAAAGCTTAATGTGCAGCTTTCCGACCAGTTTTAATCACATACTTTGTAGCTGCAGAGAGATAATACACTAATGTTATTTGCAGCAACATCACAGCTCTAGCTGCTTGTTTTATTACTACCATCACTAAGACTGGAAATGTAATTCAGTGTTAGAATTCAGCTGGCACATCAAAATGTGAACACAGAATTTTGTCATCGTCACGCACTTGAAAAAAGTAAAACAATGAAAGTCTTTACGAAATGTACACCTCTAAGGGCAAGATTAATGATCTACACAGGAGAGCTATAGTGTCTTTTATGACCTTTTACCAAGACCTACCATTATGAGATAGGTTTTTAACTCTGGCTTTGGGAGAGTTACTTTGTGCAACAAATATAAGCTGGCAGGAATTTCATTTTATTCTGTAAGAGCCCCTGAAGCCTACTGTTCTTGCTCTTCTATGAGTCACTTTAACGCTGAGTTGGGCTTCACCTCGAAGAGCTGAATTACAACAACAAAAATAGCATTCATAATAAAGCAAAACCAGTCAGGTGGAAGTGATCTGCAAGCAAATTAAAGAGACTGAGGTTAAAACTTTTGTTTTCTACCAAAAGCTGGAGTACAATAAAACCTCTGCACCTGTATTAATGTTTATGTACACACCATTACTTACAGAGGTGGTGTGTGACTCCTTTTGTTGCATAGGCAAGTTTGTTCTATTTGTTATATTAGTTCATCCTACCCTACCCTATCCTGTAGTTTGATTGGCGTTTATATTCTTCACTGAGTGCAGATGGTGGGAGCGTGACATGTACCTGTAGAAACATATAAACTTAGTTCTGCAATCATCCTCAAGAGTGATTTTTTCTTCAAACCAAATGATCCGATGATCAGCAATGGAAGTAAATGCAACATCACAATCCTGACCCAACATCTTTGGTGAGGGCGCCCTTATCTGATGACCCAACTAACCCATAAATAAGTACAAATCCACACATAAATAAGCATTTGGAGAGAATAATAACTTGTCCAATATATGTGTCTCAGATAATTTTAAATAATAATAAAATGGTCATGTAATGCATTACATTTCTAATAAACATTTAAATGAAAAGACCACAAAAAGTGTGCCCTGTGCTGTGGATGGACAGAAACACAGACCCAAACATACAGTCATTCAGCGCCAGGTAGTGTCGCTGTTTATGTCGATTAATGGAGATAGAAAGGGGACAGAAAGGAGTAAGAAATAAAAATAGAATACCGACGTTCTGTCTTTCTAGATGAATTAATTTTGCTTCACTGGTGAACTTAACTTTCTACACACCTGCCTCTCCGCAATAATCTCATACAAAATCTTAACACCTACCCACACACCTACGCATGTAGAAGTCAAAATATTAGTTCTAACTTGTTTTTGTCACAGCCTGAATTATTGACATGTTTTCTCAAAGTGAAAAAACAAAACAGTGTCTAGTAGAATGAAAACAACTCTTCCTCTTTGACTATAAATACAGGAAGAATGACAGAACCGAAAGATTATTTTAATGCTTTTTTTTTTTTTTTTTTAACTGTTATGGCTATTGAAAGCTCACTCTTCATCTTGTCTCATCCTTGTCATATCACACAAATAAAGACAATACAGCTAGAAGACAGCAGAATGTACATTTGTTAATGAACATGTTCATCACTTTCTAATTACTCTGACGAGAGTTATGAATAGACAGGAGACAATTAATAACGGACAAGTGTTTGACAGCTGGTGTTTGTTTTACATGACTGCAAGATCTTGGCAAATTTTGGATGCACTTAAATTATCTGCTGGTGTGAAAAAGCTAGAGTGGAACCGAGACTTATCTGCTACAAGTGACGGTGTAAAGTGTATCTATGTTAAAGCACTGCAGCGACATCAATTTTTGTTGATGTGACAGGAGGCCGGTGGTGGGATGTGACTATAGAGGAGCTTCGGTACATCATCATCGAAGTGCTGCTGTAGTTCATCGAAGAGTGATGCTGTCAAGGAACTATTCTTTGAGCTGAAATATCTGCCTAACCAGAGCCTGTAACTAAGTGAACCGATGTGTTTTTGGCGAAGCATTGCCTCAAAAGACGAGATAAAATTTCGAACATTGCTCACTACTCTGCTGTTAATCTAAGTTAATTATGGCATCTGATTTGGCACCTAAAGCTAGACGAGTTTTGGCAAGACACGATGGATATGTCAAGCGTGAACTTTCAAGGTTTTATTTCAAGATAACAGCTTTCATTGGAATATAAAATTAAGGGCGTATATGTAATTGTTGTTACCTTCATCACATCTTGTCAGTTCGCCCACAGTGGGGGAGCTGACAGAGACTGACAAGCAGAAACAACTTTTCCGAAGATAAAAAAAAAAAAAAAAAAAGCCTTTTACATAGCAGGGGCCAAAACAGAAAATTCACAGCAAGTCTTAGGACAACAGTGAGGGTTAGTCAATCGCATAAAAGGAGAGGCAGCACTCCAAATAGCAGCACTCTGGAAAAAGACTCAGAAAATCAATGCATACACCACTGACCTGCATTCAGGCTGTGAAATGTGACAATATATAGAAGCTATACAATACAAAAGGCACAATATCACACCTGCTGACAAGTGGAATGGTCAAAATGTTGATGGGTCAATGGGTGGTACAGCAAGTTCAACATTACGTCCTCTGTGTTAATGTATTTGACAACTGGGTCAGATCATCCCCACACATACAGGTGTTATTGAATGTTCCTTGTTTGCAGTGGTTTCAACTGGTCTGACAAAGGACCAGTCAAGCCCAAGTCCAATCAAGCATCAGTGGAATGTACATGTTTGTCATGCAAGTCTGCTCTAAAGAGGCTCCAGATCGACATAAAGGATCTGCCAGATGCCACAAACACCTTCACAGATCTTGTGGAGTTCATGCCTTGGGTTTCAGCACCAAAAGGGGACCTGTGCAATGCCAGGCAGGTGATAATAATGTTCACATATACGCTTGTTTGGTGTATAAGGGGCGGGGCAAAAGCCATCTGCAAGGTGCCATGGGCCGTGTAATGCAAATGTGATCCAGCACTGTGTAATAGTCATTGTATGATGTTGTTGGTCCAAGTTATTAACCGCAATTACAGCTGAGCTTCCTGCCAGAGAACCAAAACAAAACAAAAACATTTTAATTAAGAGAAGCTTTTAAAGGTCCCATATTATGCTCCTTTGCAGCAAGTTCAAATAGGTCTCAGAGGTCCTAGAACAGTTAATTTGAAGTTTGTTGCCCAAAAACCCAGTTTGGTCCTGGACTTCAGCCAGTCTGTAAGTCTCCTGTCCTGAGCTCTGCTGAGAACAAGCCATTTCTGTGTCTGTAGTTTGAAATGATAATGAGCTGTCCTGACCACGCCTCCTTCACACCTTCTTTGGAAGAGGGTGTGGCTTTCGCTCCATACCATCCTCTAATGATTACACAGAGTGAGTAGGTACGGCTCGTAGAAGTGCTGTGATTCAGCCATACAAATTAGATCCAGTCTGACCCAGGAGCAGAGGCAACTGAAGACATTCAAACTCTGTGGCTGCAGCAGGACATTTCTGAATGGTTAGTTCCAAATAGTATGTGTCTTGATAGTTTTCTTTTTACTTTGCTTGTGTGTTGTTACAGTTTCTTACGTGTAGCTAGGTAACATTAGCTCCTGCTAATGGTTACATCTCCACTGTCTTCTCGTTACTTGGAGCTCTTTTGGTGAATGCGCAATATTGTGAACATTTTTTAGTTATCTCTCATGACGATATTCTTGCAGTCTACAGAAAAAAGTTTTGTCGTCAGAGGACTGTTACTAGCCTCAACTACTAGCCTATGCTCAGTTCGACTGCTACAAGCTTGTAATGTTCAGACTAGTAACATTTGTGATTACCGCTGACAAAGTAGGCCTTCAAAACCTCAGACGGAAGAAGTAAAAATAGACTTCTGAGCTGGCTTCTGCCGCCAACAACAGAGCAACTGCTGTGTTCTGCTCATACCTTCACCATGCTTATTTAACCGAAGCAGTGTTTGCAAGGGGAAAAACATGGTGCGTAAAAGAAATTTTCCAGGGGCAGAACAAACATTTATCTGGGGCGGTGTCACCAACCTGGAGGAGGTGCTGTTTCCCTTGCTGACATGTAGGGAAAACCTCCAATCTGCCTGTTTGAGCACACATTTTCTGAAAGGTGGAGCAAGCAAGAGAAGGCGAGAATAGCCTTTTCTCATTTCGGGGGGGAGGGGGTGGGGGGGTGGAGACAGGTTGGGGACGCATATTATGGTTACAAAACCATTCTAAAGTGAATTTTGCATAATATGGGACCTTTAAGTTCTGACTTGGTAGACAAGTAAGCTGTTATACACACATGTCTATCAAACCCTGCCACGCCTGAAATTAAAGCCTCGTATTCAAGCCTTAAGTTTTATTAATGAAGCAATAACTAACAGACAAACCAAAAGAACACTCATATTAGACAGTACAAATGACACCAGAGTGACCCCAGGAAAAGAGAGGCAGAAAGTGCCATGTCTTCTAGGACCCAACCCTGATGACTGCCGGTGGTATTAGACTAAGATTTTTTGACACTGATTTAAGTTTAGAGCTGTGATCCTTGTCCTTCAGATATGAGCAGAGGTGGCAGAAGTACACTTTTTTTTTTGTTTGTTTGTTTTTTTAAGTCAAGCTGAAGTGCAGATAATTATGTATAAAAGTAGAAGTACTGAGACAACATTTTTAGTCAAGTAAAAATGAAGAATGACAGGCTCTGAAAATTAAAAGTGAGGAATTGAAGGACAGTTCTACCAAATGTTTCTATGCAAAAGAAAATTCAAAGTCACATAATAATAATAATATAGAGTGAAGACTATTAATCAACTGTGACTTCTATAGGAATAGGAAAAAAAAAGAACATTAATTAAAAGTCAAATTGGTTTTCAGTCTCAGCCATGGAATTATTATGAAGGCTTTTCTGTAGTGCAGTCACCCTTTCTAATGTGTTTTGTGTTGCTGAGCTTTTGATCATTTTTATTTTACAAAGTAAAAAACATCAAGGATACCCACGGAATGCACTATAACCAGTGCCAAAAAGCCCACTTGGAAAATGAAAAGGAGCAAAAGTACAGAAATTAGTGTTAAAACATATCAGTGGAAGCATGAGTAAGAACTGGTCAGAAAAATAAATATTCAAGTCATACACCTGGCATCCCTGTTAAGTACAGTAAGTATTTGTTCTTGTCACTCTCCACCCCTGCATGTGAGATATTCATCCTAACCTGTGGAGTGCCTCGAAATGTAACACATTTATTCCAATCAAGATCGTCACAAGTGAATAAAACCTTCCACATAAATCTAAACCACCAAACATGAAAGGAAGACACTACTTTCCATTACAGTCTAATCAAAAGCCTCCCAGTATTCTGCTTCACCCAACTTTCCAAATAAGTTTGATGCCAGGCAAGGTCATGGGCTTAGCAGGTGGTTTGTTCTCCCTCCTGCTGCATTTCCATCCTCAGTCTCAGGATAGAGCCTTGATGCCAAAGAGCCCACCGAAGATAATGGAGAAGGCTAATAATGGGCCAGCTAGGATCAATACCACAGCGTTTTACTGATGGCTTGGGGAGTCATGTGGAGCTGCTAACCTCTGCACCGCCTTGCAAAGACGATCCCTTCACCACCGGAGCCTTTATTGAGCCACTTGCTTGTGTGATCCTCTGATCGATAAAGCAAGGAGGCGACAGACAAACATAATGGCTGAAGTAACCTCCCTCACCACATCCCCTAATATTCATCAAATTTTTATCAGGAAGAGAGCTGAGCCGAGCTAAGGGAGGACTGTAGGCTCGCTTGTCTCTGTGCCTGCCTGCTTGTCATTAGCAGCATGCAGATCAGCCGAAGGGATGCATTAATTTACAGTTTGGAGACGAGGTTGGCAATTAACAGCCTTGTAATGTTGTCCTCAGGCTGTTCTCATGGAAAACGGTCAAGCCAAGAATAATATGAGATGAAAAACATGCTTCATTAAGCGTTTTTGTAAGTTTACTTCAGCCCTTCACAAGTTGACTTTTTAACTGATGTCAATGCAAATTCCCACAGCTGGGAAAAAAAAAAAAAATCATGAGACTTTTGATGGAGATGATGTGCACTCCCAGTATTTTTGGTTTAACCCACAAGGTAGGGCCGTGCAATTAATCAAATTTTGATCACAATTTCGATTTTATTTTCAAACGATCGCAAAACTCATATAATCGAGTTGAAAGGATTTATTTTCAGTTTTTCTTGACACAATTTCTGAAACACGCATTCACAATACATTCCATTCCACTGCAAGACAGCTGTAAAGTTCGTATTTGTAGCCAAAATTTATTTTCAACTTGAATGTTTTGAATAAAGAATCAATAAAAGTGTTTTTGAGAGAGAGAAATGCTTAATAAATGCACTGTGAAACTCAAAATTAATCGTGATTTCAATATTGACCAAAAATAATATTGATATTGATCCCCCCCCCCCTCCCCCCATAATCGAGCAGCCCAACCACAAGGACCCAGTGTTACTTTTGTGGCAGTTCTGAAATGAAATTTTCTCTATATTTAAACTCCTTTATCACCATTTACTGTAATGTTATCTTGTGTATTTTGTGCTTTTCAGTAAAAATCAGGTGCCTTCCCACATTTAATTTAATAATCATGTAGATGAGTAAAGTTGAGGGGTATTGTATTAAAAACAGAGGAAACTGAAGAAAAAGTGACCTTTTCAGCAACAACTGAACATAACTTGTCTCCATCCACAGTCACTGATCAAACTATAAGGGTTTTAGTGTCAATCAATATTTTTGAAGATGATGGTGTTTCCACGGTAACTACTGCCTCTAAACGTCCAAGTCTGATAATCATGACAAGACGATAAACTGCATTGTACACTAATTATTTACACGTATTGATAGGATTAGTGGCTCAACAGGTACTGAACAGTTTAGATCAGTAGGTGCTTTTGGTCGGTGGTGGATGTTTGTGTCTCCGGTCTTAACATTTAGACATGATCGAACCAGTTTAATATCATACATTGTTATAGGTTTGAAGCTTTGCCTCATATAATAGTAAAATGATCATAGTCAACAACTGGTAGATTTGTCCTTGAGCATAAAAGAGGAGGAAGCACACATCATAAATTAAATATTTCAATTTATACAGTAAAATATCAACAGGATCCACCACTAAAAGTGATGTTAGAGCCACAGACTGATAATGATGATGTGTTTTTCTTTCTCTGTGGTGAAATCATTTCAGTAGTTTTAGCACCCCCTCCAGGCACGACAGTTGGTCATTTACATACACTGCTAAATCAGTATTTTATTTTTCTTCTTTTAATAGAGCCAAAACCTCAAATGCAAATGGAACAAACTGTGAATTTTAAGCACCACATCCAAAAATCCAGTGATTCTAGATTACTACTGTCGCATTGAGATGAAGCTTGAAAAATAAAAAGATTCATAACAACAAAATACAACTCATATAGTGTAATTAGGTTCCCAGTGTTTACGAAATCTATGTTAAAAAGTCAGACGTGCTGGAGTCTTTTCACACTCTTCTAGTTTGCTGTAGGCATGAGTTAGATTTAAGACTTCTTCAGACACTTTTGCCACATTATGAATGAAATTTACAACTTTGCTGTAAATATTAAGTGGCTCGCTCTGCGTCAGACCTTGGTAATGTCAGGTGTTTGCTGATGGATGTGTTTTCAGGACAAGCAGTGTGTGGGGGCTGTTTTCTAATAAAGCAGACTTCAAAGTTGCTCTTTTCAACTGGCTTCAAACAAGCATTAAAGGTGCTGCTCTAAAGTAGATCTTGTTGCACTTACACATACCCTTATTAGACAAACATGTTATCAAAAGAAATTAGTTGAAGTTATTGTTTCCAGATCCAGAGATTTGTTGATGGTGTGGTTATCAGTTGTGGTGGTTTTGTTTGCAGAATTAATACATATTATTCCCAAAAATCAATTTCAAGAAGACTGGTGTTAATGGAAAATTATAAAATGAACATGAACTTCATTATTCAATCAGCCATTTAAGATTCGGTATCAAACATTTATTTATTTTTTGTTAAGATGATAATAACGTTAGCCCATCCTTGAAAATAGGCCACAGTGATGCACTTTGACATTGGATGTTGTTTGGTATAAAACAGAGAAAAAGAAGAAGTCTGTCTAGAGCTACGGTAGAAATATGACAGACTCCACAGAGGTGACCTGCTCCCTCTGAAGATATAAATGGCTCATTGTAATCTAATGAAAACACAATGACTCTCATTTTCAGGTAATTACACGCTGATGAAAACATAACTATGAATATTATAGTTCATTTCTATAATTAGATCTCCCACAAGGAATGTCAGAGATCCAGAAAAGAGCATATTTTATGGTTTTACACTTTTATAGCAGTATTAAACCCCATTTTTATATGCATATAGTAATGTACCAGGATAACTACTGCTGCCCAACTTTAATCCCCAGTGATGAATAAAAATGACTCAACCGTCATCATTGAAGATATGTATTAATATTTAAAATTTTATATCAAAAATTATTTTCCGAGTGATTCATCAAAAAATAGACCCATGCTAAATATATATATATATATATATATATATAAAATAAATATTTAGCAGGGTGGGATTAAGTTTAACTGTAGGTTAAGGTGCGGCTTTAATCTGCGATGGGATGTGGGGTCATGCATGTCTGACAGCACTTGTACTCAAATATAGTAGAGCTTGGATGCACTCTGCTTTGAGCTGCTTGCTCTAGCCTTCAGAAAACTGAAATTGCAATTTTTCAGAATTGTAGAAAAGCTAATTCCATTACTTTCAATTCCTGCAGGTTCCTGATCTACAGCCAAGGACATAGTTCTTATTACTTGAGATCACAGATAGACAGCAAATGGACAAAATGTGAATTACAACTGGATCAAAAAAAAAAAAAGTGAGATCAGAACGGACAGCTGAAAGTCATGCTTCTGAGCTTTTTGTAAAGTCTTGATATGCAGCTTGATCTAGAGGATTTTCAGCAGCATTCAGAAGAGACAGGTCAAAGAAAAGGTAACACATTCTCAAAAGGCCGGGCTACTCACATTGAATTTGATGATGTCGTATATCAAATACCGAGGGACGGGCTGACCATTCACCTTGTCTATGATCATCTCCTGTAGAGATAAAGACAAGAGTCAGGTCAAGAGAGGGGACAGAATAAAGGGAGGCAGAGATGTACATTTACAAGTGCTTTACAAAGACGCAGAGCTACAGAGATAAAGTTAAGTGAAGAAGAATACAGCAGCAAAGACACACTCCAGTGCAAAGCTTGTCTTTATATCACAGCAGACTGAAAATGCAGTGTAGCAAACAGTGGGGTGCCAAGGGGCGAGCCCTCTCAAGGGTACATACAGTGTTTCCAAATAACAAAATAAAAAATGGAGATGCCTACAGCAGTGAGATGGAACAAGCAAGAAATTTGGGTGCGGGGTGCGTGTCTGAGGAGGGGAGAGGAGGTGAGGGGGGGATTCGAAGGGGAAAGACATGAAGCAGAAATAGCCCTGTGCATCTATTATGCATAGCTCTCAAGTTGAAAGTCAGGTGTAGTGGTAGTGTAGGACCTCCAGTCCACACATGACTGGAACTGTTACACAACGAGCAACGAGCTGAGTAACTTTGATGGTTAGCTGTTCAGAAATTTGAGAATAAAGCCCAACATTTTGGTGACTATATATATCCTCCTTCACTTGATAAAATATTTAGGTTACTACTAACTGGGCTATACTGCTGACAGATAAAATAGTAGTGGGTAAAGTCAAACTTTTGCAGCAAAACAGCATTTGGAACTGTATTAACAGTCCTGTTGAGGAGGTGCTAGAATGTATACCCTGTCAGATCATTCTGAATAAACAGATGTGGCCAGATGAGCATATAGTAAAATACTGCAACTTATTTGTAGGTCATAGTCTTGGGTCAAAATTAGGGCTGCTCAATTAATCGAATTTTAATCGTGATTACGATTTTGGCTCCAGATGATCTCAAAACTTATATAATCGAGGAAAAATGATTATTTGATTTCCATTCTAAGATGTGGGGGTTTTTTTTTCTACTATTGTGCTGTACTCACATCATATAACTCTGTGCTGCTGTAGAACTAGCGAACCATTCAAGCTAAACTTCGTACACAGGATTTCCTTTTCTTGTCTTTATGAAGTCGTCTTGAAGTCAA
>JAQQZY010000017.1:7485865-7501093 GCA_030068375.1 Ostorhinchus rueppellii | reverse complement strand
TATTTATGCACAATGAACTGAAGTCTGTTCAACTAACTTACTACAGTTATTAAATTAACATTTTTAATCCAAAGGCACAACAACAACATTACAAGATATTTTTATATAGCTATTTAACAGGAGAATGTTTTTTATAATGTTCAATAAATGCAGTTCTAAATTCAAGACATAATCGTGGAAATAATCGTGATTTCAATATGGATCAAGATAATCGGGATTATGATTTTTTCCATAATCGAGCAGCCCTAGTCAAAATATTTCGCAGCATCTGTGTGAACATAATATTTGAGCTTCTGCTACTTACAATATTGGCACCCTATCAGTCCATAAAAATTGATGTTGCAATCATGTTTTTAAAGGGTTCTTTTAATTACTGATACTTAATTACTCCCATGCTCACTGCATCCTTCAGACTATATCTACTGTTTCTAAATCCACACTCCTGAAACTTTCAGTGCTGCACTATTCTAAATTTGTTTCAAAAATCTAGAGATGCCAGCCACTTTTTCTCTAAATTTAACATCCAGCTAAAATGTTTCGGCCTGTCTTGGAAAATCCTTAGGCCTCATACATTTTTGATGTGACACAAACATCACAGATTGTGCAAGACACAAAACAAAAGCGTAGAAATATGGGTTTCAGAGGGACAGTGGTGGAAGAACCACTTAGATCTTTTACTCAAGTCAAAGTGCGAATACCACAATGTAAAAATACTCCAGTACAAGCTATGCATTCAAAACCTTAACTAAAAGAAGGGTGCAAGTATAAGTTATCAAAAAAATGTGCTTGAAGTGTGAAAAGTAAAAGTAGTTGGAGCAAATGTGTCTCTTTCAAAGAGGGATTATCCAGTTATTTCTAGCCCTATATAATGTTTCTGGATTCATATTACTGCTACATTAGTGTGTATAATGTAATTAACGCCTGAATGAGTTATCGTAATCCCTTTTTAGGGTGTTGGGTAGTTTAATCTACAGCAAAACATCACATTCTATCAAGGTCATCATGTGTTTGTTGCATTACTGTCCACTGAAAATCCCATATTTCTTAAAAAAAAAAAAAAGCTGACTTAAAAAAATATAGCTAATAAAAGAACCCTATTTGCATCATTACGACAATGTATTTTCTAGCTAATCATAAAGGATTTAAAAGAGTACATTTAGCTCAAGAAAGATGACACATTTGAACACATTTTGAGATGGTTTTCACTTGGTAGGGAGTATGAAGGAGACTGAGGTAGGTCACATTCTACCAACAAAATTAACACAAACTATTAAGTACACGTCTCCTGAGTTAGGGTTGGACATGAATCATGTGAGCTGTTATCTTTTAGCAGAACTGCAAATTATGCTATATAAGTTTGGATTTTACTCAGCGCTGAAAGATATTTTTGAGCGGCAGCCATTTGTATATTGGCTGGAAATGTGCATCCATTCTAGCTGATATGATTATTCAATACAGGGCACATCACAAAACAAAAGGGCCATACGTAACATTCAGTTGCCATAGCTGGAGTTCGAATGAAGAAAGGGGAGCAAATGGCAGGCATGCATTGCCCTGTAGGAGGAGTTCGGGGGGAGAAATGATGTCATTCATGGAGAGGCAGTCATCATTATGCATCTGGTGCATTGAACCATTGCACAGACAGACAGCAATGGGTGAATACATTAATGTGACCAAAGAAACCCACCAAGAATTCAATCTACACTGTGCAGTCATCCAATACTGAAAGTCAAGTTGATGTAAAGCTCATTAAAACTGTACTACAAAACACCATATAAAGACAAAGACAGTGCCTTCGGGCTAAAGATGAAACATATCAGACAACGCAGCTGGGCTTCAACAAGGCTTAATCGTAAACAGGCGAACACTGCCTCTCTGAACCGAGGGCCAGAAGCATCAACAGATGAATAAACACGAGTCAAAACAAACCTTGTAGCAATCTAAACACACATCCTCACACAGCTCCTTCAAAGAAACACTAATACACTGCAATTAGATGGCCTGTGTTAGCGAGGAAGCTAAATTCGCTGCATCCATCAGCAGCTGCTAAGCCAAGAGGAGGTGGGCAAACTATTTTACATAAAATGGCTAAACAAGGCCTCGAGGAAAACACAAAGCACAGCCGGCAAGTTATTTGTCATCTACCACCATACACAAACAGAGGAAGACAAGCATAATCAAATCAAACCGCTACATGAACACACAGCAATTTCTGTGACTCTGTCTTCAGTTGGGGAGTGTGATGGTGATGACTCATGCATGTGCACCTGCTGCTGAGGGGTGGTGCAGCCTTTGTGACCTAAATCACACGAATATGCCAAGAAAAGTCTCAGTTTGGTAACAGGGTGAGAAGTCATAAGCCTCTGCTGCTGCCACAGGGATCTCACCGCTGAGCAATACAACATTACACAATGAGGTGCCGAAAAAAACTAGTGGGGAAAAACTTCTGTAAAGGACAAGGAAGATCATCTCCAGCTGTCTTTGACAGTCGTCACTAAGTTTTCACAACTGATGTCAATTATCTGCAAGAATGAGCAGTGGGAACAGGACAAGAGCGTTACAAGGCTGGAAATGGAGGGTTATACAAGTCTGACAAAGAAGGAAAGAAAGTCAGAGACCATTCAACTTCTGAATGGAATTTGACTTAAGGAATACATTCAAATGAGGAATAATAAAAATGCATTAAAAATGGTTCAAATTATGATGATTATGATTTCTATACGAATACAGATATGAAATTAAAAGACTCAATATGTAAGATTTAGGGATCCAATTCCAGAACAGGGTTCCTACAAGTTAAATGTGAGAATTTTTAAGTCTTTCTTAAGACTACTTAGAACAGAATTTAATGTCCATTTCAAGGCCATACAGTCAAAAATGTGTGACTCCTAGAATTTAGGAAAATGTAATGATTTACTCAAACATGTTGATTCCCACCATTCCGAGTTATTTCTCATCGGGGGCTACAAAATTAGCAATACTTGGTTCTTAATTTCAATAGAAATTGTTAAGTTAGAACAGGTAGAACTGAGTCGACTAACATTACTTTCTTTGCAGCTTGGACATTTCCCAGACATGTTTAAACACAACACAGCCAACAAGTATATGACAGCATAACTTAAGACCTACCATATGAAATGTAATATCCTTTACAGACCTTTAAGGTATAAATTGCAGATTTGGAAATTCAAGACTTTTAAGACTTTTTAAGACCTAGCGAGAACCCTGTAGAAATGTAGTACAATATTCAGAAACACTGTACATCTGTTTATGATTAAACAAAAATAAGAAAACTTGTGTATGTTATCAGAGGGCGTGTTCCCCTCCAAAATGTCTGCCATGTTTCTGTAGAAGCTCATGCCTGACTTGGATTTATTTAATTAGTAGAATCAGACATTACAATCAACATTGAGTTAATAATCAAGTCATTAAAAGGCCAAAACAAACAATGGCTCTAAAGAGGATGTTTTGGTGGACACTGTAGTGGAGGAAAAGGTAGGGGGGATGAAACTTTATATGCTGAACCTTCATATGCACAGAAAACAGGAATGTGCTTCTATATCCATTAGTTCTGAACCACTGGGTATTGACGAGAGCAAATATAAAGTCATTGCTGAAGACCAATGTGAAATTTTGAATTCCAAAGCCTTTCCGCAATGAAATGAGGAATTATTTGCTTGAAAAGATCCAAGTGAATAATGTTGCTTTGATAAGGCCGTCTGCTGATATGATCAGTTAGTTTTTAATGTGGAGACTTTTGTTTTGGCAAGATTTATAGAGGGTGTCTGGCAGCTGAGACAGCACACACACTGTATCCAATATAACAGGGCATTTCTGTTGACTAAATTGAATTTTCTGAAATGTACATTCAATTTAGGATTTGTGGAGACGTATATTTCTCATGTGGCCATCCGAGCTAACTTGTCTTGTAAGCCTATATGGGCAGAGAGGTGCAGTACACTCAAACATCAATTAATATCAGATTTTCAGAAAACTCAGAGAGACGCCAGTATGTCATAACAAGAACAACTCAAGGGAAAATGAAAATGAGAGAGGTAGTCAACTCACCCCATCCAATAGTGTGTTTGATAAATGGACGCGCGGATCCTTCCGGAAAGGAAACTCTAAGTTCGCTATGTGGAAAATAGTGTTGTCTCTGTCGATCATGAACACTTCATTTTTCCCGTTGATCAGCATCATGTACCTGTGGGAGAAGAGAAAGGTCCATTACTTGATGTACATATATAGCCATAAAACTTTGTGTGTGTATTTATTAACTGGAAAGTACCAATACTTCACTGAAAATGTAAATGGAATACAAAATACATGGTGTATTATTGATTCAACAGGCAGGATTTTTTAATTATAGCATGTTTTGTTTAGAATTACCCCCTAATTAGAATAACTACTGTGACTGGGTTTTTGTTGTTTTTTTTTTTTTTATAATCTGAGCTTTTTCTGCCAAACTTCATTCCACCAGATAAACACCGGTGCCTAAAATTGAGTTTAATTTGTTTATTTGGATAACTTAATATGATAATAAGGCTTTAAAGCACACTTGCCAAAAGCAAAAAAGAAACAACACTTGGGATCCAGTCAGCTCAACAAAACAACAAAGACTGTGTACCTTTGGTAGTTTGCAAATTGGCCTGTTTGATTCAAATCCCACAAAGGGGTGAGCTTTTATCATGTCTGACAAAAGACAGAAAAAAATGCAAATCGCTACCTGCCAATTACAGCATTTTACCAACTCAAAGCTTTAATCTTGCTGCGTTATATAGTTGTCAGTGCAGACACAAAGATATTTGATTCCTGAGAATGTTTAAACAAGTGAAAAAGTAACTTTTACAGGTCACACCTCGAAAGAATTTTGGATTTTTTTTTTTTTCATATGTAATTATGGATTTTAAAACATTTCCCTGTAGTCTACATAAACTGTAAATGGTATGTTTGGGTCTTAATTCTTTATTAATTCAACTCCACAGGTCCATCTTCAACCCTATTTCTGAGTAATGACACCAGAAAGGTCATTTAGAACGCTGGCCCTTTAAATGCACATGAGCCACTTCATGCCCCACCCCCTCCAGGTTACTGGCTGTGCTGCTCTGTCCCGTTCAACCAACAACTGAACATTTTAGGTAATCGGCTTGAAGTGTGAACATATTTTCAGTATGGACTACAACCACTGCTGCTGACAAACAATTAGGGGGTATGAGAAAATATCATGATGCAACTTGTTATGGACGTAACAAATTAAGAAGGAATTAAAACAGGTTGTAGAAATCAAATTTAAACTTTTTGAACGATTAGGGTCCAAATACACACATAAATTTACCAAAGACTAATAAAAGTGGGTTTTGCAAAATATGACCCCTTTAAGAAAAAACTATGATAAAGACTTAGAACTTCATAAAAACACTTTTGTTTTCATTTACCAAAAACTGAATTTAAGTACCTGAAGCTATGCAAGTGTTATTTTTTCCTTCTTACACTACACTGCAAACCAATTGTATTTTCCATTACGATATCCTTTCCTGCACCAACACAAACCCCTAACATGAGGGAGATTACTCTATCTCCAAATTGCATACATCACCAGAGCAAGGTAATTTGTTTGCATAAGCAGGAAGCTTAACAAATCCTTGGCCAGCCTTTGCAGGTGAGAGAATATGAAAAACAAAATTTCATTTCCACAACCTGCTGCAAATTCAACTTCTACATGAGTAAAATATTATATTAACATAGAGAAAAGTCATTGTGGAGCGGTGATAATGCAAAAATGTTTAGTTTGTTTGACCTTTTTATGTGATCAAGCACAATAGATTACAACAATTCTGAAATGTATACTGTGTATTGTACGCAGATTCAAAGGTTATATTCCCTGCTCTGCCTCCTCATGTTAAATTCAGTTTAATTCTGGAGACTTGTCCTGCTTAAGCAATCTGACAACTGCTTATTATTTAATTTCAGTTTATTGCCATTTGCTGTAGAAAAGCACATTGGAAAAAAAGTTGCAAAAAAAGCTCAAACTGCACAGTCAACATTTAAAATCGGCACAAAATATACAGATCTGAAAGACACACATGAAACATAAACACTGTCATGATTTTTTTTTTTTTAAATAAATAAATATGCAGTATAAGGAGATAAAACTAGAGTGCACTGTTCAAAGGTGATAAAGCCTGTGGGGAAAAAGCTCTTGGCATGGGAGATGTGTGGCACTTACTAGAGCGGTAGGCATTTTCAGGAAGGAAGAAGTTCAAACATGTCCCTGGCAGGATGGTGAGTGGGGTCATTTATGAAACACAATACACAGTAGAGCTGCACGATATAGGAAAAAATACTCGGGAGGATATAATACCTGTGTGATGCTGACATAAATGTTCAAACAAATCAGTTGTGTTACCTCTCATTGTGGCAACAATTGCAAGGCACTACCAACACAGAACAAGTGTTTCAATATCATCCTTCTTGTAGCTGAAATAATTCCAGATAATGGATGTTACTTTGCTTTTTGGCACAAAGTCTTTGTTTTCTGTGATTTTCTCTGGTTTGTTGCTCATTTTTCCAGCGACTCACTCCATGTGCAGAGGCGTGGCCTGCTTTGGCAAACTGATTAAGAATGATTGTGATTGGTGGATCGCTACATGCAGCAAGCATAGGGATGGGAATTGATAAGAATTTACCAATTCTGATTCCATTATTGATTCTGCTTATTGATCTGATTTGATCGATTCTCATTGGGTGAAGGAATAAAAGTGTACAAACGGATATGTTTGCATTACCGGTCTTTTATATTTCCATCTCTATAGAAAAAATATAACATATAGTATGTACATATAATAAGAACAGATGACGCCAGGCCTGGTTTGGGGGGTGGGGCATTCAATGAAAGTGAAACTAAAGACATTTTACTAACTCCTTAATTGCTGCATTTCTACTATGCAAGTCTGTTCGACTCGACCCGTCTCCCATTGTTGTGCACCACATTTCCTTTCCCCTGCCTTTGGAAACATGTATTTGAGGGGATATGATGTTTGTTGCCTGCAGTGGAACCGGAACTGGCTGCAGATGGCGTCCTGCCGCTAGGTAAGCCACGAGGTGCTAAGTAGTGAATCAAACATATTCATCACATGCTGCGTGGACAAATGTTTGAGCATACTGGAGGGATTCCGGCCTTTAGGAGAAATGGAAACTTTGACAGTGTTTGAAGTGGACCTGGTGTCATCTTGTTAGACTGTTTCTGCCTCAACGCCATGTAGGCTACGTTCTGACCAAAACAACGCAGCGTACGAGTGACTTAATCGCGCATGTGCAACAAAGGTGGAATCGATAAGCAGGCAGGTAATCGATTCCAAGGAATCAAGCTACTGGGAACCGGTTCTTTTTGAGAACCAGTTCCCATCCCTAAGTGTGTGTCGGGTACCCTTGAAATTAGATGAGAACATGTCGAGTTCATTTGCCTCCTACATCGCAGGACGTGCAATGTGACTACTGCGCACACGTACATCACAATAACGACGCTCAGACGATATACTGTGCAGGTCTAGTTTAGGGCTTTCTTTTCTTTTACTGTGAGATTTCCAAACCACAATAATAGAGTTAAGAATCAGACTTTCTATAACACAATGATTAAAGTTTAAAAGAACCTGTTTGTTAAGAGTGAATCCTTCATTTCATGTAGGAAGACAAGACGCTGATGTGACTTTTTGGCGATATAGCTGGTGTTTGAGTTCCAGCTCAAGTACTTAAGAGAGAGTCGCAGCTAAAAACTGTCCACTGATTTTACTTCAGCATCTTTGATCAAAACAGGCAAATGAGGATTTCTTTTGCTACAATCAAAGACAAGCTCCTATGTTTTCAAAGTATTTAGCATTAGGTCGTTCACTCACTCCAACAGACAACACTGTTTATCTCTGATCTGTAGCTAGATTCAACATTATTGCTAATAAGACCGATGATAGTTGTGTCATCAGCATAATTAATGATCAGATTATCAGGATGAGTCAACACAGTCATATTTCACAAGTTTAGTTGATGTGAAACTACCAGTTTCATTTCTATATTTTATCTGATCCTGAATTTATTTTATTATTTCCTCATCCAAATGCAGAACCAGGACCAAAAATGGCTGCTGTTACTGGAACATCAGTTGGTTGAGTAAAATACATAGTGCTGCTATCAAATGAATGAATTTAATTAACAAGAAGGGAAGTCTTTTCTTTTGCTATACTGAGACAAGCGACAGTGTTTTCACTCAGTTATGTGTTTGTTTATGAGATGAACTTTATTAGTCTCTTCTGGAAATATCAACAACACAACAGTATTTGATTTGTTTAATGTGTTGAGTCTCTGACTGGATCAAATTTGGTGTTAAGAGAAATTGTTGAGCTTATCTAAACAGAGACATCAACATTTCCCAACTTAAGAGGTCATCCCTAATGAGGTAAGAAGGAAAGTGCATTTATTGAATCTGAATTGGACACTGGGATTGTTAAAACCATTCACATGCGTTGTACAAGGTGCCAAATTTATATTTTTGGGTTTTGAGCTGGAAAAGTATGGTAACCCCTGCTGTATTATCTCTCTCTCGAAGAAAGCCTGGCCAAATAAATGTGTAAAAATCTGGCATGGAAAAAAACCAAAGAAATATACCACTAAAAGAAGCCAAGGAAGATAAATGAAAGAAAATGACGTTCAAGGAGTAGCAATTATACTCTTGTTTTGCATTCACCATTACTATATATCATTTATTTCTTCATGAGCCTTGTTATAATTAAGAAAAGCATAAACAAACATAAACTGTATTTCTCCATGTCAGTGTTGATGATGCAGGGTGACTAAAGATACCATGTCAATATTAAAGACATGCAACTTCATCTTTACTGCTATCGGTTTGTTTCTGTCTGTGTGAAGAAAACTATTACAAATCCACGCTCGCCACAGTGGATTTCACAGCATTACAATGTAAGGATAAAATGGTTATTTGGCCGGCACATCACCAAGTCGTGGCTGTAGTGAAATGAGTATCATGCGAAGCCAAAGGAGAAACTCTTAAGACATATTGCAGGAAAATTACTTTTTCATCCACATGCTCACTCAAGTGAGTGATTCAAAAACTAGAGCGTGGTGACTACTAGACTGTTAAAATAGCTGTCAAAATAGGCAAGCTTACAAGCATGGGTCAGGATATGGGCACTTGGCTGGTATTAATTTGACTATGCTCTTGCTCTACGGTACACTCAAAAGGTGTGCATGGTTACTGGAGCATAAAAAAAAAAAAAAAAAAAAAAAAAAAAAAAATCACACAATACGATACAACTTCACCTCTTAGACTCATTAGTTCATGTGCTTTTTCCCCTCCATCTCCTTTCTTAGGATACTTAGAAAGCACTCCAAAGAAACTATTGGGTCCAATCAAGTGAAAGTGAACACCATGAAAAAGTACATTTGCGCACACATCATTTTTTATCAAGCGGGTGCATTATTTTAGCAAAAGACCTCTATTTTAAAGGAACTGTTATCCTTTTTAAAATACCACTTGTAGAAAAAAAGTCTTCAGAAGCTGACTTCAAAACAGTGCAGGAGAAGTTCCGAACCTTATGCTAGGCTGCAAATTAACAAAAAGACATGCAAAAGACTGTCTGTTACTTAGAGAAATTAAAATTCTGAATGATGAAGTTTGTGAATTCATACACTGGTGACATTTAAAAAGACTGAACTGTTACTGAGAAATTACTCCCATCCCGCGGAGGAGCCCCCGCGAACCAGGCCGCGCCTCCGGTGTGTGTGTGTGTGTGTGTGGGGGGGTGGCAAACCACTCCCCCAGCCGCAGTTTGATTAATTTAATCAATAATTTAATTTAATTTAATTTAGATTTCATCAAAATTACTCATCATTGATGACTTCATTTAGCTATTTATGCACTGAAATCACGGCACGACACACATGGAGCAGCGATCATGGGCAGTGCCCTGCTGGATGCCATCATCAAATTTCAACGTGCTGATTTGTCTGATGGATTTGTCTGGTTTTGCAGGAAAGAGTGCATGGCGTTTGTCGGATTTTGCAGTGAAACGTGATATTCAACTGTGAAATGTGAAGGATATGTCGGGTTTGCAAAAAAATGGATTTTACCACTTGTTAGAGAATGGTGTAAACTGTACTGTGGTACTCTCAGGTCAATATCGCCAGGAATGGCGTTTATCGGTTTTTGCACCTGAACTCTTCACGTTACCACATTCTCATGTCAAGAAAACAGAGACTTTTCATTATTTTAGTCCAAAATTTATTTTCAGCATAGTTGAACAAAATATCTAAAAGCTTTCGTCTTACTGGACATCAATTTCTGTCAAGAACCCCATGTTTTGAATGTTTGTGTAAAGCTTAAAAAATGGTGTCCGTTTCACGTCCACATGTTACCGAGCTGTAATTTGACATTTTACACCAAAAAAATTTCATCTCCCCAAATTGTGTTCCCAAAGTGCTTCCCAATACCTACTCATATATGTATAATATATCCATATAGGTTACATGACAGAGACTGTTGAACACGAAATGTGTCCACATGATACCGCTTCATCAGACCCTATTGTTTCTGGAGCTCAATGCTGTAAAATCCTGGTAACATGTTGCGCATCATATGACATGATCTTGTATAACAACATATGGACTTTATAATTGATAACCCTTTTATAGTTTCAAGCAATTAACCGTCTATGAATGAGCCATTTAATTTAGAGACCAGTCTTAAGTGTGGCATTTAATGGAACACTTACAACTTAATTTAACAAAGCCGGATTAGTTATTTGTGCACTCGAAAGATTGAGAATGGGGTGAATTAACACTTGGTAAATAAGTATTAACTTAAGAGATATTAATGCATTAAAGTACCCTAATTAAACTGGTACTAACACACATCACCAGGATAGTGAGGTTATTTCATTACATTTAATTTATAGTGATATTTTAGTGCCTGTCTGCAAGTGTTTAGTTTAAGTCCGCTTTAATTTGAAGAGTGGTGAAGAAATAATGTCAAAGAATTACAGTGAGTCCATCAGCTGCAGGTTTGGCTTTTGAACTCAGTGAGAATACAGTGCGTTTAATTAATACAGATGATTTAGAGTTGTGTTAGCCTAAAAACATTTTTGACTCATTATAAAGCCCCAGCGGGACAAATTAGGCAGCAACAATAACGGTAATTAATAGAAACACTACAGGAAAAATGCAAACTAATGTTTACTTCATTTAGATACTGTCAAAATATTGTAATAAGGCCAGTCCACAATAACAAAAAGCTATCACACAGAGTTTGAGCCTCCACAAAACAATGAAAAAATTAAAGCAAATTAGTTATAATTCGCCTACATTTTATAGGTGAGAAAATTGTGATTCAGATCATGGATAGTGATTGTACCTACCACATCTGAAAACTATGAACATTCACTACTAAATAAAAGGTTCACCACTGTAATTAGATATAGAATACAAAAACAGTAACTATAGGATACAAATATTATACACAATAGGAGTCACATTATTTGTACAGATGTGACAGACGGGAATCCTGAATAACATCCAAAAAAAGCACGACTTTAGATAAAGCACTGAGGACAAAAGTTTATCATTTAATCGACAGAGTGGGTGGATTAGTCAGTGTTGGCAGACGTGAAGCAAGACAGAATCCTTGATCCTCCCTTCTGCTGAATCCCAAAGATGAGCTGAAAAGATGAGCCACACCCAAAAACATAGGCTCCATTGTCTCCTTTATGCTACGCTCCACAAAAAGCTCCCAAACAATAACTGCAACACACAGTTACTGCTGTAATATCTTTATTCAGCTGCTTAGTTAACGCTGTAATTTAACAGACTGGAGGCTTTTCTGTTTATAGGAATGTAGAAATATTAGAAAAACTAACTCCTTGTATTATGTATAGATGTGCTTTGATATACAACACTTCATTTCTGGTAAATGACGTCTAATGAAGAAACAGCGGTACACATTTATTGGTTTTCCAGTCACTATTAAAAAAAAAATAAAATTAATATATGATGTATGAATGCCTGCACAGCTGCAACAAGCAATTACTACCAATAAAAATTAATTTGTGGTTTACTTTTACTATTATTTTTTTCAATTGTCTAGCATGCTCAAGATTATCTGAATGATCTATTAATTGTTTTAGCACAAATTATCTTGTAGTGCTTAGTTTTGTGTTCACTGTTAATTAATGAAAATAAATTCATCTTATCTCTATAGAGTCCTGGGAGGCATGCCATAATGTGACTGACACAGCTGTAAAAATGGCTATTGACAAATGTACTTGTTTAGCAGTGTGGTGACTTCATTACCAACCTCTGAACCCAATTACACTCTGCAGGCTGTATTATAAAGTGAAATACCAAGTGCTGAATATAGGCGCTAGCTTCAGACTAGCAACCTAATGAGCAGTGCAGTCCTGCTACATCTTGAAAGGTCAAATATCCTAATCAATGCAACTCAAAGTACTGAGGTAATTAGCCTCCATTTGAACATATTAGAGAATCTATGCGGTGGAGATGTGTGGAGGGCTTTGACAACACATACTTGAATGGATGTATACCTTTTAGGAAAAGCAAAGTCTGATGACAGAGACTGATGTGGAATGAAATGCTTCCCCTGTGACAAAGCTATGCATCTCTCATACCTGCTGTGGCTCTGCACCATTATCACATTGGGATTAGATGTAATAAATATGCCATCAGTGCCAGCTGGTTCAAAGTGGGAAACTTGACAAGCTGCCAAGAGTGAGTGTATGTGCAGAATACTACACCCGCAGATAAAAGTCGGCACTGAAAACAGAGTTGTACCTAGGGCTGACGGGATAATGAAATCCGAGTTACCGATTCTCACGCAATTAAGCTGCGAGTAACGACATTTTCTATTCTGTTAACTTTATGTCACCGGTAGCGAGACAAATAATACATTTTAATGAGCACATGCAGGTTATGAAGAGCCATTTATTGACAGACATAACAACTAAAAATTATATTTCTCATGCCTTTTAGTTAATAAAAAAAATTAACAAGGCAGAAATGACTTTAACATGCAACCATAGAATTATGACTTTCACAATTCCTAAGGACCCTAAGTTCTTTTTGCTGGGACTGCTTCCTGGAGATGTATTAGATAGAGATAACAAATACCTCTTTAAAATTCTTAGAATTGCTTCCAAAAAGGCCATTACAAAGAACTGGCTCAAAACTGATGCACCCCATGAGGATCAGCGGCAAGCTATAATAGAGGATATCTACTCTATGGAAAGATTGACTTATTACCGACGGCTCAAGAAACATATCTTCATAAAGCACTGGAGAAAATGAATGGACTATAAGCCAAACAATGCATAATTACTACTGTCTGTCATTTAAATATTTTGTGTTCAACCAGTGACCCCTAATTTCTGTGTCGTATTGTCTGTTGATAAAACAAATAATTTTCTTCTTTTTTTTTTTTAATGCAACCATAGAAGAATTTTTTTTAATAAATCATATTTGACAGCAAACACCTTAAAACAGTGAATGGACAAATGTGCTATAAATCAAATATAAAATAGTCATTACTGGAAATATTGAAATATTATTTCAAAAATTGAATAAATGTCTATGAAGAAACAATAGAATGTTATTGAAAGAGTGCCAGTAATAACAGTAAAAAAAAAAAACAAAACCCACTACATTTTAAATAAGAGCTATAACCATTAGATAATGAATATTATCTGCCCTTATTTAAATCACATTTTTTTTTAAAAAGCACTTATTCTCATTGGCTTTTAACCAATGGGTTGGATATTATTTTTGTTTCGTTTTTAGATTTCCTACGTTGTTTTTTTCCAGATTTGAATTTATCTTTGTTTTTATGATGGTTGTATTTTGTTGTACTTAGCCCACTTTACATCTTGCATTATTGTGGTTTTATTCTTTATACTTTTTCCCCTTGTTTTAGGATTCATGTATGGCCCTTTGGTCAGTTGTAAAGTTTTTGCAGTTCTTTATAAATAAAGTTAGTAATATAGTATGGTAATGATTGTGATGGGCCTTGCTGTGTGTTTATTTACATCAAAAATACAGAATGAATCACATCTAAAATGATGTTCGCATTATGGTAACAGAAGCAAAATAATTGAGAATCTTTAAAAAAAAAAAGCGAAATTTCAAAAGGTTTCCAAGTCAGCTTGCCACTAATAAGGAAATTTACAACTTCATAAAAAAAATGCCCTGAAATCCACACAATTGCCATGATAGCTCTAATAACTACAAAAGCACTCAGAGTGCAGACCTCCGCCAAGGTAGTGTTTGATCTTCACCAAAATCTAATCAATTGGTCCTTGTATCATTCCCAAGCTATCCTGAAAATTTCATCGAAATCCGCCCATAACTTTTTGAGTTATTTTGTACACAGACAAACAGACAGACAAACGCCGGCAAAAACATAACCTCCTTGGCGGAGGTAATAAACAGCTGTTTTTCTTTGAAGGTCCATTTCTGTTTTGTGAAATGGAAATATGACACATGACACAAGCCAAGTGGAAATTACCTTGAGAGTGAAAGCACAGTATGGTGTAAAATTGCTATCAAGATGTGAGCAACAACTCTTCTCAGTGGCCAGCAAAACAGCTATATTTCCACAAACACAATGAATATGCAGTAACTGGTGGAGATCCATGTGAGGCTGGGTGGAAATAAGAAAAAAACATCACATCACAATAACAGCTGCTTCTTCTTTTTTCCTTGAAAACATGGGGGGGTACAGTAAAAAAACAAATTATTTCCATTATAGTTCTTAGAAATACAGCTTTCAGCTGCAATAAATCAATAATGCACCCCCAGCTGTAAACTTGACCTTCTGTCCCCCTTCAGTCATGACAAATGATAAGACTGGACTTTTTCCATTTCAGAAACTGTAATGGACGATAAAGTCCAAATCTTTACTCAAGGACTATTTGCACAATGCGAAAGTAAAGGTATTCAGCACCTTAGAGTAAAATATGTAAGTATTATCTGTACAATGAAGTGAATTGCACAGTAAAATGGTCCATCTCAGTGTTTTATGATGTTTCAGCATGTTTCTATAGCAGGGGTGGCCAACCCTGGTCCTCGAGAGCCACAACCCTGCATGTTTTGGATGTGTCCCTCTTCCAGCACACCTGACGGTCGTTATCAGGCTTCTGCAGAGCTTGATGATAGGCT
>JAQQZY010000017.1:7466369-7484027 GCA_030068375.1 Ostorhinchus rueppellii | reverse complement strand
ATCCCTTTCTATTGTTGCCCGTTTTCATTATCTATGTAAACAAGCTAATGCTCTACAGGAAATGTGTCTTATTTGTAATATTGCACTAATCCTACTTGTTTGCAGTCATGTATACCCTTATTAATAAAAGTATGTATTTTTTTTTAAAGTATGTCTACTAGTGACAGCCTCCTTTTTGTACTCTTTCAAACCCCTTCCTTATACACTCAGCTTTTCAGTACTGACTCTTTCATTATGTTTAAAGAGTAAAAGGATGGTGTTTCTCCTTAAGACCAAATATGCAGGCTGTTGTTTTGCCCATTCATCCCTACTAGAGTGGATCTTTGCCTCTAATCCAGGTGACCATATACAGCAACCATGAGTCGCCACCTGCGCAAAACCCATTAGTGGGACTCACATTCTGAAAAAGCTATAGATCTGTTCAAACACGCACCCTTCAGAACACAAATGTTTGCGTGGGGAGTGATGTTTTCAGTGTTACGTGGTTTCTCCACTGTTCCACGTATTCAGGGGACTGGAAGAACATTTTGTCACATTCATTCCAATGGGAGAAGAAAACATGATTGACGGATTGTAACCAACTCTTCTTCTTCCAAGTCACCCAGGTAACATTTAATTCCTTTCCCACATACTTTACGACCATTCTATGCTAATTGTATTTTATTTAAGATGAACTGATGAGGTTAAAATGTCATCTGAAGATTGCAAAACTCACAAATTATAAAATTAAGTTTGTTACCTGTAAAACAAAAAGTATGATATGTTTATTATTTGTATTTATTATTCTACTTTCATACATTCAAACTGCCAAGTTCAGTTACGGGATGACATGCTCTATCTCCTGAGCCACAGCCACCACAACACATGTTTATTTCACAAAATTTTGAATAGCAGTGGAAGATTACTGTGCATTTAACCGCACTGGTAAATGCACACTGGAACTTGATCTACAATCTTTAAACACATGTCCAATGAAATGCTCCTCGAGTTGATTTTCTTTCCTCTTCAGCAGATTTGTTTTCATATTCTAATCACTTTGTTAAGGCTGATAAGTTATTTGGATAAAAAAGTGTAGTCAACAGTTGTAGTGACCATCTGTGTTGAACATCCCAGAATTGACATGGCAGTTCCCATGTTTGCACAACTTTGGCTTCATTTTTACAAAAGGAGGCTGCACCATGTCTACCATTTGTGTATAAACTTTAGGCTCCATAAGTGCATTCCAAAGCTTGTGAATGTTTCAGAATTTTCTCTTTTTCTGCATAAATGTGATGCAACACATAATAAGATGATCACAATTGCTAAAAATTCAATGTATTCATTTTCTTATTGTTAAAAGTGACATTTATGGGTGGTAATGTGACAATCTGGTGATGTTTTCAGTCATATTAATGATTACAAAAAAAAGAAGTGTCAAAATTGTATTGTCTAGCAGACTTCCCAAAAAGTCTCAGTTTATGATTAGGTTTTTTGTATTTAATTATGGAGTCAGAGACCAGACACACCATCAGAAATGTGACAGAAATCATTTACAAACTCATCATACTAACGAGGAGTGACAAATCAAAATGGAGAGCTTAGCAAGTTGGTGCCAAGTGTTTCACAATCAGCAACAAAGCTTGTATTTTCTCAGTCAAAGCTCAGGGTAACAGCAATACAGCTGTCGTACTTCTCTTGCCAGTGCTTCCTCTGATGTAAAGCTGAACAGAACAGGTGCATGGGGGAAACAAATTCATCTAATGCAGTTTACAAATTCCCAGTAATATTTTGAGCGTGCAAGACAAAAAAATGTGTCCTGTGTTTATTGTAGCTGTCATTTTGAGCCACAATGTGGAATATTCATCCCAAAGATGTAGTCACAGGGTTCTCCCCAGACAATTGAACTATGGCGCTGCGCCAGGGTACTGCTAGCTCAGTGCTGCTATACTCATTTTCAAATTTTCTCTATTTTCACCCGATAATTTTGCTAAAATCTACCAAAATGCGTCGGGTTTGCAGGTACGCCCTCCATTTTCCAGTGCCATGTTGTTTTTCCCTTTGAAATCTCACGGAGTTGTGTCTGTCACGAGGTTTTAGCGCGAAACCCCCCCCCACACCACCACCACCTGGATAGTATACATTTCTGGGGAGAACCCAGAGAGTCATAATAATTTCTTGGTGTGGTCCAAAGAACAGATACCATAAGTCAATCACATAATCAATAGTGTCTGGTTACTTTGTCAACTATTACTGAAAACCCAATAGGATTATTGAGTTTTCAAGTTAAACACATGACAGAAGTGACAGAAAGATGCAACTTTCACTTTCCCTAATCAAGTCCAACTTGAGAAGCATTGTTTGTTTCAGTCCTGAGGACATAATTGGCCGCTCTGCCTCCTCCTCTTCCTTTCCGGGGCACAAACCAATCTAGCCCTGACAGAAGGCTCAACAACAAGATGATTAAAAACTCAACTCCGTCTATGTCTCCCCTTTTGGCAAATCCACTGATTTTGCTGTCCTTTCCAAAGCCTATTAGAAGCCACCCCTCTTTGGCACATGGCAGGCGGTGACAGTTTCTTCCCTCGTATGGCTGGTCTGTGCGACAAGGACGGCTGCATATTTTAGGAAACTTTCTTGCTATTGTGCTATTGAGCATGACAGTTAAATTGTCAGGTGCCTTGAAGTCACACATGCAGTAGTTCTTTGGAATGCCTTTAACTCTGATTGCACGACACATTCGCCATAATCCTGTCTACATCCATAGCTGCATTAATTTTTCACCAATATCTTGTAATGATGGCTGAGTCAGACCACAGTGTAGCCCTCTAAAGCATATCCCAAAGATAGTCATTGGTGTTTAGGATTGGACTCTGTGGTGGCCAATCCATGTGTAAAAATTATATCTCATGCTCCCTAAGCTGCTCTTTCACAATCCTGATGAGCCCAATTGTTCTTGGCATTGTTCAATCTATGCCCGATAACAGACTGAGACTTGTTTAAAGAATGGGAAGCTATTCACTGCATCCCTTAGGGTTAAAGAACTTGTTGACAGAAAAAAAAAAAAAACCCTTATAAATCACTGCAGTAATTCAACCTAATTGGGGTGGTGTATTTGCCACTAGCTATAAGCAACGACACCCTTTCCATCCATTTGAGACAGTGAATCAGTGTCCAAAGTCCCAAACTTGGCATTTCCCACAAAGAAAATAACACCTTTAAAGCGGAAATTGCTCATTATAAAAGTTAAAATGCCCTCCAAAAAAGTTTCTTATCTGCATCTGTTCCAACAAAGGAAAGACAGAGTCAATTATAACACGTAATGCCTAAAGAGACCCAGTGGCAATATGCAAAAAGAAAATTATTCTGGACCACCTTGAAAAGCCAAATTTCCTACTAAAAATCAATCTCTGATCTTAAAAATGCCACTAGCTTAAAAGGATATTTAATAAAAAAAAAATTTAAAAAAAATTCTCAGCATAGTCAAGGCAATGCATAATGTGAAAGACAAATTAAGCTCACACAGCACGACTGCAATCAGTACATCTCACTGAAAATGCTCATAACCTTAGGACCCATCAATCCTGTCTGACACAAAGCGAGTGTTCCACATATTAAAGAGCAACTACAGTCTGAAAAATGGAAACCTATAACATAAAAGACCGAGTTATCAGCCATGTTCTTAAAAACCATCATATTACATCAAATGATAGAGTCAATCTCTTTGACCTGCTATAGATTTTTTTTCTACATATTGCTCACTTTTGATGTTTTCACCTTTATAATTCTCTCCAGTACAACAACAAGTAATAGAATTCTCCATGTCACTCGTGACCCAGATACGGAGCATTTTAGCATTTCAAGGCCTCTGCCAATCTTTCGAAAACACCACTTTCTTAAAAGACAGAGAAAAAAAACATTTGTGTTTCCTTTGCTTGCACCGTAACACATTGTATTGTTACATTACATTATCCTTTGGGGTAAACAGAAACGCTTGCCCTGTAATAGATAATCACTGCTTGCATTGCTGCTGTGTGATCTGTAGTAGAAAAGCAACACAACTGTGGAGCGAGTGAACAAAGCTTTAGCTATAGCTGCTCACTTATAGGACACCTGCTCATTTTATTCATGCCATAACTCACTTTCTCCCTTGTGATGGCTATTTCTCCTTATTTATCTCTTTGCTGCCAGCAGGCTCGGAATAAGGCTGTGATCTGTCATATGTGTACAAATTCATATTTTTCAACCGTGCTGCGATCAAAGTGAACATCATTATCCATATTTCTTAGCATTAAGCCCTTTCTTAACCTCATACAGAATTCATTTTCTTTGCACACTAATTATCTCTAGCTGTTGACCTGCAAATTGCTGTTTGACGCTAATTTTTCATACGTTACCGTTCCAGAGTACCAATGATAAAAATGGCCAAAAAATTATATTTCAACTGCAATAAATCTGTTTTCATGTTCTAATATGACAACAATGCAGAGAAGCTTGAATACTTCTGTCTTCATTTGTACATCAGTTGTCCATGGCAACCACATTTATTGAAAACCAACACCTGTAGGATTCTAATAATAAGTCAGATGGATTTCTTGTTTCAGCTTTCACCACTCTGTCCTCATCCTCTCTTTCTTATGAAACAAACAGCACACAAAGGCTAAACTTGTACGAAAGCCTCGGCTTCTTGTAGTCGCCAATAATGTTACTCTGAGCTCTGATCCAGTGCTCAGCTTGTTGAAATGAGGTAATACGAGGCCTTCTGTGAGGAACAGTCTGTCTCTTGCATAGAAAATAAAAACCCTTTCGCTTTCAGCATATGCCTATAATGCAAGTCCCAAGGAGAGCGCTACTTTATTGCCTGCATCCAGACCACAGTGACTATCCACATCATAACACTGCATCTACTCTGCAAATTCCTCAATCTTTTGTCAGTCATATTGTGTGTAAATTTCCCAAGACCTAAACAGAAATATCATGATAGAAGGGGGAAAAAAAAAACAGTGTTCTCAGCTAGAAGCTCAAATAAGAAATAGAGGTGTCGACAGGAGACTGGCACACCACTGACAAAAAAGAAAAATATAAAAGAGAGAGAAAACTTTTATCATGCAAATATGCTGAAGTGGAAGTTTTGAGGTTATTCAAACATGGCAGGAAATGAATAAAACTCCAACTTTCTGGAGTGGAGTGTCACATATTGTACCAGGAGTATGGGGACTTTCTTTATGATAGCATAAGGCGTAAGGTTGTATCACATTCCCAGAGGAATAATACATAAGTTATGGGATTCCAACATCCTCTCAAGAAATGCCTTCTGATATACCCTCCAGCTGTAAAGGCACTGTGGTGAGAGGAGGTTCTACTATCAACTGCAGCACATCTCCTTTTGCACATGATAAAAACAGTGACAGGCAGGACGCTGCATGAACTTGGACAGCACTAACATTATGTATGATAATGACCAATGTAGTGATGTTTAATTCACATACTGACTGCAATGGCAACTCTTCCCTCTTGGCTCCACCATTTGTTCAACACTACGGTGTCTCGGGTACACCAGGCCAATGCAAGAGTCCACATATAGTCGTGTCTCTTCATTTTACGAGAAAGCTCATGACATAATGAATTCCCAAGCATGTTTATCCCATCAAACATCAGAGCTAAGTGCTTAACCCTTAACATAAGGTAACAATTAGAACCTTAATCCGAAATCAAAGTCTGAACCTTTGAAAAGACATTAGGAATGTCGGAAATGTCCTCCCGTTTCCACATCACAATGCCTTCACAAATATTTATATATACTAAAAATTATGTCCACACAAATCACAATTACAACCATACAGAACATATGAGACAAACTTGATTAAATTACTCATGGGACGAATAAATGATACCCTTTCCATTACACAGACACAAAGCCGCTTCTGGTGAGACTAAACTCTGAAATACATCAGTGGGTGGGACTGGTTGTGACTCAGAGAGGGAACAACTAGACCAGAACACTATAAGGTCTACCTCCATAAGAAACAGCAACGCTATTGTTCAACTGAAATCAAAGTAAATCGTAATGTAATGCAAAGCCAACCTTAACTGAACAAATCAGGAAAAATTAAAGGACAAGGGAGGCAGACACCAAATTTACAAAGTTACAGCAACAGTGATGACTCACTACCTTTCGAAGTCCATTCACATGTTTCAGCGGAAAAAAAAAAAGGGGTAGATCCTGGGAATTTTTGCAAACAGAGCCTCAGATTGAAGTGTATGCTCTACTGAATGCCCTTCTACTTATTTTATTTTAATGATTTTTTTTACATTAGTATCGGACATAGTTATGTCTTGGTACTCTCACTTTTTTTTTTTTAACTTTTATTCTCAGATTTACTGTAAGAATAAGGAAGAAACTATCTTCTTTGCAGTTTCTTTCTTTGCAGGGTTACTGATCTTGCTTGTATTACTAGGAAGTTAAATTTGACATAGTATGTCTACTGACTCATGAAATAACTTTCTTGGTTTTATGTACGAGTTTCTGTTTGATGCCAAGTCCAGGATTGTTCTTCTAAGTACAAAGAATAAGCAGCATGTCGTATAATCTTTTCCAAAGCATGCGTATCTTACAATTGGAGGATGATTTGGACCTTGTAAAAGTATCCCTCTATTTTTCACAGCAGTATAAATTCTCCTCTGACGTGCAAGGAAAGCAAGGTGAAGGACAAGAGCTTGGATGTTCTATTATTCAGTCTACACAAATATAGGAATCTAGCTTCGTGACTAAATGTTTGGAGATGATGGTAGGTGATAATACGGATTAGTCTCTTGGACAGAGGTCAAATTTGTACTGCGCTTGTCTCAAATTTACAGGAAATTAAAATACAATATGCAAAATTCTGAGATTGGCTGCACTCATTAAATATTCACCAGCATGCTGCACATAGCCACCAGTAAGACAGAAAGAGCAGACAACGGGAATGCTAAACCTCGTTTCCCTTTAACACTAGCTTTTGGCAACGGAGACACACAACAGGAGAAAACAACAAATTCACTCAGGGATGTGACGGGAAAGAAAAAAGGCCTTGCTGCATATTTCATTCTACATGGGGAAAGGGACAATTGGACACAGCCAGCCTGTCGAGCCTCTGGGTGCAACCGTGAAGCCAGTATTCCATGTTCCAACTCTCCACAGTTACACAGTGGCCATTCAGGTTATATGAAGATACTGAAATTAAAACCTAATGAGTACCTAAAAAGGACTGAAGGTGAATTAAGCTTTCACCAGGCCATATGTTTGATGTAATTGGGCTAAAATTCCACATGGTCCTTTCAGCACATTGCAAATGAGTCAGCCTAATAGGAATTAAAACCTCCGCACCTCCTTTTGACTGCAATAAGGATTAGAATATAGGGATATATCGGAGAAAAAAAAAAAAATTCTACACATTTCTACTTATAAACTCTCCACAGAAGCTACATGGAAAAAAAAAAAAAAAAAACAGGGAAAAAAAAAAAAGTCTGCCTGTTGTAGTTGTAAAACCCTTGATGCATAAATCTCTGATGAAACAGAAATTCAGTAAATTCAGATCCAAATTAGCACTGATTGCAAAATGACAAGCACCAGGACACCCATTAAAAATAATTTTGGTTTGTATACCAGTTACTAAAAATGAGACCCTCTTATAATTTCAAACAAAGTAGAAACAAATGATTAGTTTGTCCTAGTAGGAGGTTTTACAAACTACTTTTATAGGCAGAAGTTGATGTGGATAGTGGCCAATGGCTGATATTTGGCTTCTGCACTACTCACTTAGGGAAAATAGAAACTCAAGTTAAATATATTTACACAAAAAAAAAAAAAAAAAAAAAAGAACATCGCTCAGGACTAGATTTCCTATTGCTAGTTTGAGCAATTCTACATTTATAGACTAATTACTCGAGCCTGATCTGCACTCACTTTTATTACTTTGGACTTAAATGGCCAGTTCAGTGGTTATCCTATTTCTGATACAGTCCAAGATGAATATTGAGTTTTGTGCCGTCCGTGTCCAAATGTTTTAGGGCTGGAGCCTCCCCTGAGAGGACATGGGATAAAATATCTCTCTCAAGTATGTTAATTATGTTTGCTTTCAAAAACCCATTATCAGTAATCGAAGCAAAGACTTTATACACAGCACTGACACTGACATACAGCTTTGGAAATAATGACTGGACCCTGTGACTATAAAAAGGTCAACATCTGTCAGCCTTCAGGGTTTCTGATGTGCAAATGTGAGGCAAAGGACGCACGACATGTTGCTTTACAAGTTCAGTACAGAAGTACGCTGTATTTAAATGAATGAAAAAACAAAGACAAAAAAAACAACAACGGTTTCTCACAAGCACACAAATAAATAAATTAAAAACAAGCCAAAAGAAATCATTAATATTTCAAGAAGCAAGAAAAGGTCACGCTGAAGGTCTTTTTTCTTCAAATGATCTAATAATTATTTCCAACGGTGTATGAGACCGTCTGACACAACTACATCACACATTAACTCGACCACAGTCAACAGTGGGAACATAAACAACAATAAAGCTAAGTACAAGGCATGTGGGGAGCCAATTATTTACTTGTATGGACAATTAAAATAACCTCTGGACAAGGCGTTTGTGTCTGGATTGTGTGTCTAGTGTTTGAGATGCATGGGGAGATGGTCCAATTGTAAGTGGATGGTGGATAGTGTTGTGCTCTTACGCACACACATTATATATAGATATGTGAGAAAATAACACAAGTGCATGTTTACCGCCACAAAATTCTCGGGTGTCAAACATGCAGCCCGCAGGCCAAAACCGGCCCACCAAAGGGTCCAATCCGACCCATGGGATGATTTCGTGAAATGCAAAAACGTGAGTAACCTCAACTACGTAGGATGATTGGGTTTGTTTTGTTTCATATAGGAAATATACTGAAGTGAACAAATATGAACAACATGAAATATCTTAATGGAACCAAGTGCAATTTTACCAATATTCTGCCTGGTACTAAATGCTTTGCATATTTGTAGATCCACTGTGATATGTAAATTGTAATCCATATGTGAAAATGACGAACTGAAGCATAATATTGTTAAAATTGCACTCATTTTCTTAATAAAATCCAGTTTTTTTCCCCCATAGTCGTGCAAGTTGTTTATTTTTTTAAAGGATAGTTTGTAGATGTAAATGTTTTCGTCATCTAATTTTACTTTAAAACGTACAGGAAAGTCTGGTGTTGACATCATTTATATATTATGAAGGTATGATTTTACTGGTCCTGCCTATTTCAGATCACAATGAGAGGCTGTGGCCCCTGAACTAAAAAAAATAATTTGATACCCCTGGTTTAAGTGTTTTTATGGTAAATGGACTAGACTTATACAGCGCATTGACTCTCATTCACCTACTCACACACACACACACACATATGCAGTATACCAGTGGGCAGCTTCTGCCATACAGGGCGCTGCCAGGACCTACTGGGAGCAATTTAGGGTTCAGTGTCTTGCCCAAGGACACTTCAGTATGTGGACAGTCGGAGCCAGGACTCAAACTGCCAGCCTTTCAGTCATCGGACAACCTGCTTTACCAACTGAGCCACAGCCACTACTATGATTCATGATATACCAGGGTTCTCCTCAAACGATGGAACAACGGTGCTGCGCTAGTATACTGCTAGCTCAGCACCACTATACTCATTTTCAAATTTAGGGCATTTTTTTCCTATTTTCTCACAATAATTTTGCTCAAATCTACAGAAATTCATCAGGTTTGCAGGCACACGCGCCATTTTCTCGCACCATGATGCTTTTTTTTTTTTCTTTGAAATTTCATGGAGTTGCGTCTATTGCAAAGTTTTAGCGCAAGACTTTCTTCCCATTGGTTGGATATGATGTAATGGATTAAATAAAGCACTCTTATTGGTCGGGATCTGACCGCACGTAAAGTCACTTCCTGTTTACATCCAGACAACATGCACCATGACAAAACACAAGCGTTATACGAAGCCTGATAATCAGAGAACGAGCTCTGCATTTTTCTGTTGCGTCATCGGCGGTGACGTACATAGTAACTGCAAGAAAGTGTCACATACTTTGTCAAAGCTCAGTTAATGCATGAAAAAAAAAAAAACTCCAGTCCACAACCCCACACATACTGTGCCTCATGAATGGGAAGAGAAACCGATCGGTGCCATGATGGACACAAAGCAGATAGCTGTACGGAAACATGTGGACAAGTGCGACTGTAAAGAAAACCCATAACATCTGACTCACCGTGTGCCATCCGCTTTCCAGCTGACTTTGTATGGATTCTGCTCCAAGAAATGAAGGTTTTGTCGATCCATGGACACAGGCTGGGCGCCAGGAAAACCAGACCTGGGAGAAAAATTTGCACACGCCAGACTTATACATTTGTTATGATTTATCACTACATAGCAGGACTCTATGCTCAGCCTTCAATAATATATACACCTTGGTTCTGTTGAAAACTCAAAAAATAATGACATCTAGTAACCAAACAAGGCAGAAATTTGGCTAAAACAGCGGTCACTGAGCCCATTGACATGACCATAAAACTCCAATAACTGGGAGTAATCAGACAATTATCATAATCAGACCTGACACGTGTACATGCAATAATCAAACAACCCTGGTTTAGAAGTTTCAGTCCATTATCAAATTTCTTTTTAGAGTATGTATGTACATAATGATGGTGGACTCCCCATTTCTTCCTATTATTGTGTTCCATTCACGTTTGACTATGTCACTTCCATTTTCTACAATTTAACCATTTTTCCACATGTACAGATGTAAAAGGATGAAATAAATCAGATTAACAGCTAGGTATACACGTACAAAGACAGAGTTATTTGGGGAGAAATCCAGGGGTCTTGATCCAATTAATCAAAATCAGATGACTGATAAAGCATATCAGATTACACCGTTTATATGGTCACCTGAATAATTTGATGAGTCCAGAAAACGGATAATGATCGGAGATAGTGTGCATGTAAAGGAGCTCATTGCATTTATACCTATAATAAGGCAGCATATGAAAAAGTGAGTACAAAAGAAAAAGAAAAAATAAATAAATAAATAAACTGGGGAACATTCAGGTAGTGAAAATAGCTGTGTGGACTGTTGCCTTAGCAGTGAGGTGACAAGGCAGTTCAGCTGACTCCATACTATTTCATTAAACAAGCTGAAAGTGCATGTTTTTTTAAAAAGGAAAAAAAAACAAATCATCTACCCGCTGTCTAAAAATGTCAAAAATGGAGGAAAAAGTGATTTAAGACAAATGAGTCAGTCTGAGCACAATAGAGAACACCCACATACTGTGCGTGTACTCAGACAAACATGGACTCCTAGAAAAAAAAAAAAAAGGGGGGGGGGGGGTCTTACTTGTCCCACTCAGCCATTTCCTGACACATTCTTTGGATCTCTCCTAGTTTTGGTTGCTGGGTGAGCTGCGTGACTCCTCTCACCGTGACACCTTCAAGGAATACTGCGCCCTAGCCAGCAAAAACACACAGAAAACAGAGGGTTAAAAAAAAAAAAAAAACTCACAGGGAATTGGAAGAACTATCCGTTTCCTCCTACACGGGTGACACTTCTCCACACAGCTGTTTCTTTGCTTTGTAAATCCCAATATGCAGAGACAGTGGGTTGCAATATAATGAGTACGGCTTTCATTTTGACCTCTCCATTTTCAGAACCGTTCTCCCAAATCATTTTATGAGTTCTCCTCGCAGAGCCTATTCTTCTGCTTCGCCTCCCAGGAAACAGGACTCTTACTTAACGCCTACCCTTTCCACAGTCCGCCGCCACCTCTGCTCTCCTTTTTAATGCAGAAATTAGCTCGCATCTACTTTGACAGAATGGCTGAAGACATCTGTGCCACTCCTTTCCAGCCAGCAGTCATTAATCCATGCTAACCTCGTTTCCTTCACTGCAGGTATTTCTCGCTTGACATGACCTTTTTCTTCTTATTCTTGCCAGATGATTAATAGAAACTAATAGAAAATGGAAGTATATGCCAATTAAACAGAAATATCTATGGCACGATAATTTACAGTATGTCACCCCTAAGTAACCATTAGTGAATATATTGTGACTAATTATGGCTGCAATGAAAAGGGAAAATTCAGCAGTAGCCATAAATATTACACCCATACACACACACACCTTAATTCCTGAAGAGGTTGAGTGTGTTAGAGTATGTTTAACCTCAATCATTTCAATATATAGTGCAGTCACTGCTTTATGACTAGCCAGGCACGAATAATGGATTAATTTATCATGTCAGCTGATTTTATTTAATTTTTTTTTTTTTAAAGCAAAAAGCTCTTATAACGCGTTACTTCAGCATAACAAATCACTTCTTAAATCTTTAAAAATGCCAGAAAAATATGACCAAATCTTGATCAATGTTACAACTTAGGTACAGTGTATAGACAAGATGGATGGCCAGTGGTTTCAGTGGTTCTCCTGTTGCACTGCAGAAACAAAATAATGAGACGAACTGGCCCAAAGGAGTGAAAAACTCCACTTGCTTCTTTCAAATAAGAGGAGTGGGAAGGACCAGACACCAAGTGGTGGTTCAGGACTGTAGGTTTTTGAGAGTTGTAGGGCATGTGTGTGTGTGTGTGCAGAAACGAATTAGACATGCTAAAACACAGAGGAAGTGAAAACAAAACAAAAACATTTTTTGGTAGGGTTAGTCTCAAGCTTCGAATATTTAAGGAAAACAAGTAGAACAGAGTGAAACATTCCTCATCCTTTATCTTCCCATATCTGCTCAATCCCCTGGACAGTCGAGGGGGCTAAAGCCCACCTACAGGAAATTTAGACTAACCAAATAAACTACTAAGGTGGATGTCTTTGGACTATGGGAGGAGGTCAGAGTATCTGGAGAGAACCCACGCAGACACATGGATAACATATGAAACTTTGCCTTATTCATTTTTTTCACTTTTCTGTTGCTTCTTTCCGGTTGTATTAAAGTTACTGTATCTGAAAATTACATGTGAACGCAACTCAGATCTCTGTGTGTCACATTTTCTTCCCCCCATCCATCATCAGTATCTTAGTTCAGGACGTATAAACTATGTGCTACGTCAGGAAACCTAATATCAAGTTTGTAATATGCACATAAAAAGGCAGAGCGGTTTTTCAATCTTCACGTCCCAAGTGTTTAATCAAGTTTGACAACTTTTCTTACAGCCAAGTGGACGCCTACCAGTCTGACTCTGGTGCAAGCCACTCAACCAAGAGACAGTATTCCTTAATGACCGTCAAGTAATGCAGTCTGCTGGAGCTGCTGCTCTCTCCTCTGGCTTCTTTCCTGTAGACTCCTCTACTGTATTACATTTGGTACTATTAGATTTGCTTTGATACTGGTTTGCAGTAAGCCCTGTGTAATAACGGTGATAAATAACTGTTCTACAGTTTCTATTTTGGTGTCATTGCAATTGGTACAGATGTTTCCACTCTGTCACCTCTAGGTTTTAATGTCTTTGCTTTCTGCTGCATGAGCATAGGTGTTTCTGCATTTTTGTAGCTTGTGCACCGATAAGTTGTGATGGTGAAAGATCATGAGACTTAAAGGTTCCTTGAATGTTGTAATTACTATAAATGTGTCTGGATGAAAGCAACAGCTAAATATGAGCCGTCAGACAATTACAAGAAGAAAGGTGATAATGCAACATGTCTGATGTCTCCAAAGAGCACTAATGGCAGGTTTGCGTTAGGATAGCAGAAACATTTTTTCTGATCAAAATTATACCTTTCCTAGTAGATAAGGAGAGCAAAAGTGGCATGGTCTCCAGATTTGTGTGTCACATTAATCATATTATTAAATATAGCTGAACTTGAGGGTGAAAGAAGGTCTGCCTACAGACTCCATTACTCATTACTACATGATAGCTGTGTCGTGCAGAGAGGAACCAATGGATTTTCTACTTAACAGTCCATTTCCCTGCTCGAGTCTTACCAGTTTTAGCTTCTCTTTCTTTCGTTTTCCTGGTCCTGACCCAGAGGAGCTTGGGCCCGACTCTTGACTGACCGCGTTGCCGTCATCGTCCACGTCCCCCTCATCATCATCAAAGCACCACTCAGGCAGCGCAGGGGCAGGAGGCGTGTCCTCCTCATCACCATAGCGACAGAAAAGCTCTTTGAGGTAGTCTCCCTTGTAGATCCCCGGGGCCCGAGCCTGGGCAAATGCAGCCACAGCTGCCTCGATACTGATAGTAAAAGAAAACACAGACAAGGTGCCTTTTCATAAATGGTCCATTTCTTTTATTGCTTTCACTCCATAGGTGATATACTATTAAGAGGATTGTCTCAAATGCCATTTTGGGGATTTCACAGTTTCAGAATGAATTACTTGCAAATACTCAATATGGAAATCTGATATTGCAATGAAAATGGAAACTGTGTAATAATCTCACGATATAAATTACAGCCACAGTCCATAAAAAATGCATATACCCATTTGTAGACCTATAAACTAATGAATAAATAAATAAATAAATACACTCTAGACTGTGCCAACATGTAATTTAAAAGACCTGACATTTCTGGATGCAGAAATTCAGGCTTCTGTATAGAAATGAACAGAAATACAAACAGCTCTTCAAATAAATTAGACCCAAAGCTCATAAAAAAAAAAAAAGAAAATTATGGACAGAAAATAAAAGCCCCGACTTTCCTGAAGCGATGGTAATGTACTTCTCAACTTACATGAACACTGTCTGGTATAAAAATTTATGTCTGTCATGTTGTCAACAGGGAATTTGCTCACGCACATCAGTTATCACTCACTTTCTGTTCTGATGCAACGTTTTCTGCAAGTGGATGGTGAACCAGATTTCAGTCTATGCAATTACACCATCAGCCATGACAACCCAACAATATTCCAAATGCTTGAGTTTTGACTTCTTGGTAGTTTAATGTCGTACAAGCATATGTCCGATTAAACCCAAGCATGTAATTAACATAAAGCTCACAAGTGTAATGTAGTATCGGTACAGTAGTATAGGCTTCGAGGTTTTAACTTGACTCATTATTTTCAAATGAAACACACACACACACACACACACACACACACACACACATATATATATCTCAGGGTTGTTTTTTCCTATGCAGCTCTGGTTTCAGCTACAAAAAAAACTTCCATGTAACAGTTTTAAAGGCATAAGACTCTGGGGATTGCGGTTCTCAGAAGATTTAATCCACAGGAAATAGTGGGAGGGGGGAGGGTTTATCCAGCCTACATGTCTGCAGCTTCTGGGGATTCTGCTTTCGAAGACTGCTGCTCCACCTCTGACTAAAGACACATCCTCATCCTCCTTTGCTCAGATGCTTTAAATTATTTACCCGTCGTGTCCTGGGGTGGTGAGCTCAGTCACTATCCAACAAGCGCCTTTGTGAACCCAATGATGATTTGGACTGACAGTGCAAGTTCACACGAAATCACATACACACAAGAGGAGGAGGAGATGGAATTATCGACCCAAAAAGACTGTCAGGACCTGGCGTTTCGCAGAGTCCTGACACCCGCTGGTCAGGGGGCTCCATGTATGGTTTGTGCTATCATGCAAGACGTCTACCTCACGCAGTGTGAAGACTGTAAAATGAAACTACATGAACTAAGACCTTACCTCCAGTCCATCTTTTCCACCAGGTAAGCACATACCAGAAAGCCTGTCCGATTGAAGCCATGCGTGCAGTGAACACCTTTGAGAGAGCAAAAAAGGCACAGACACAAGAAAACAAAATATCAGAAGGCAACTTATTTTACATCCATCCACACTGAATTGTATACATTTGTTAGATAAACTCAATGAATCTTTCCTCATCAAACTTAATGTAGCATAATGTGTATGAGCGGCTCAGCAGCTCACAATCTTTTTCAGAGTTTTCCCTTCTGATATGAATAACATAAGCTCTTGCTGAGATCAAGTGAGACAGGGACTGTTTTGATTTTTGAGAAGGAGCATCACTGAAAAACCTTACAAGCAGATCCCTCTCTGCATAGAAGGGGGTCTCACCATTTAAACACATCAAAAATGAGTCTAACACCAGCCTATGTGTACACAGGCAGCATCCACAAATTGACAAAACATCCAAGGAGGTAGAGAGGAGATGAAAAGGAAAACAGAGAAAATGTGTAGTCTTTATATTTAACTGAATGGGACGAACAAAACTCCAGGAAAAAAAAAAAAAGGCCTGCCTAAAGGCACAAGCAACTCCATGAAGATTTCACTCAATTTTGTTTCAAGAAAGCGTTGGAACAAAAGAAAGAAATAAACATTCTCCTAATTTTGGATCGGGGCAACAATCTCACAAACAACTACTGTTCAGCAGGTGCACAGCAGGAATAAAACAACACAAAAGACAACCATCTGAATCCCAAATTTCCCCTGCATCACAAGCTTGCCTGGCAAAGCCAACACTAATGAAGATGAAACGAGCTGCATGGAGGATGGCGATCACATTTACCGGCCCGAATGTCTAATTTCGACATGTGCACCACAGAGACAACAAAGCTTCATCACCAGCTGGCAAAAGAGAGGACAACACTGAGATGACATTCACACATTCTGCTCGGATGTTCAAGCAGTTAGTAAGTAAGAGCAGATATGAGCAGAATTACAAAACACTGGGAGGAAGGTATAAGAGAGCACCCTGCTGTCACTCGTATGAAAGTGCAACTTCAACATCCATGTGTACTTAGCTGTGTCCCCGCAGGTTGCCCTGAGGCGACAAAGAGTCACAGCAAATTATTATTCCAAACCCAGCTTTTACAATGACAAGTACCAGTGACATGTGTAGAAACAAGACAAACAAGGGATGGCAATGTTATTCTGCTAGACACAACATAAAAAATAACGGTCAAAAACTAAGAGGAAATAATGTTATGCAAACTGTGTGAATTAAAATCACTGTTTGAAAATATGTTAGAGTTCACTGAATAGCCGTTTCAGAAAAAAATACATACTGCAAGAACATTAACAAATTGATATTAAGTTCATTTAACAGCCATGCAAAATACATAATAGAATTCACACTCCAGCGTCCTTTTACAACAAAAATAAGAACCAGCCTGAAGGCATATGTGCACAGCTTTTGCCCTTAAACTAAAATGTTTTTATGTAAAACTCCTACATACTTATATAACCAGCTAATACATAAAAACAACAAACTCGTGACGTGCATGCTTTTCTTCAGGCATTCGTCTTTACAAGGGTGTTGGCTGGACAATAATATAAAAGTAAATGTGGAAATGTGCTTCATGCGTCTGAGGGTGACAGCTGAATACATACGGGGCATTAACTTACAGTTGTTATTCTGCTACCATCAGTAGAGGACTGGATGTAATAGGAGGCTGTCTAATGTGATTCACGGTATGAATATTTAAATTGCTTACTGAAAAAATACCTATAAAACATATGTTTATATAACAAGTATACATGCTGGTACACATATAAAACAAGCACCCTGGCATTTGCACCTACACAACTTTAGAGTCAGGATGCCCTCTAGTGGAGACATAGGGTAATACACAGTGGCCAATATTCAAGTATAAATGTAGTGTTTTGGAAGAAAGATATTAGTTCGAGGTCCGTGAACCATTCGTTCTTTTGTTTTTCAATTCAGAACCAAATAA
>JAQQZY010000017.1:7452888-7465436 GCA_030068375.1 Ostorhinchus rueppellii | reverse complement strand
ACACGGACCGTTCAACCACTTCTAAAAAAAAAAAAAAAAAAAAAAAAGCTAAAACAAATAACCATCTCTTACTGACTATATCGTGTATTTATGCATGTTAGTGGGTACTTAGTGGAATACTTGAACTTGAACTGTATGCATCAAAAAAAAAACTAAGAAAAATCACAAAACCTACAATCAAGTGAAGACATTTTTTTTAGAAATCCAACTACCACTCAGATACTACAACTAAGATGTAATGACATTGAATCTTGTCTGTAGTAATAAGCACATAAATGTTTAAACAAAGATGTTTAAAAGTGGCTTTACCTATAAGTTCTGTAGGATTCTTCTCCATGAAATGTTCACAGAGCCGGATGAACATTGCAGTTGTCTCTTTCGAAGGGCATTCTCCATGGCTAAAACAAATACAATGGTAGTATAATCAGAGAAGCACCGGCGTGTGTTATGTTGCCAGTATGTAAAATTGATGAAGGCAACAGGTAATGGCAATATCAGTAATTTACACATACCCTTTACACTGAAGTTTCACGTATTTTATGCCGTCTTTTTCAATGTCGCTGCGCTCATAAAAGCGAGTGGTGTTTGTCAAATCCACAAGCAAACCCATTTTTACCTGAGGGAAGATTTTTTTTTTTTTTTTAGAAGTCACAAAATACATTTTTCCACTTCAAAATATTATTCAGCTTAGAGCTGATATGAACAGTCATGAATGAGAAACAATTCTTTCACAAGTAACAATCTGTCCAACATTCCACATTTTTTTGTGTGTGTATCTTTAGTCATTCAAGGGTTTAGGAAATTATGGGGGATAGAGTTTATTGCAGCCCTAGGTCAATTAACAGTATTTTCAGTCTTCACAGAATACTCACTTTCAGACTTTTTAAGTAGTTTGACAGCATACTCGGGTGAAACCTGTTCTCCTCTGCAACTTGCTCATCATATTTGGGACCCAACATAGTTTTCATTGGCAAGAATTTACCTGCAAAAGAACAAATTATGAATGAATGAGAGAGCTGAAAGTGATAATGTCCAACAAAATGAAAGACATGGTTATCGCTTTGCTTTATCGTGTTAGCTACAGCTACAGGGTGACTATAGCTTAATTAATTGACTGATTATTAATATAGTTTTTTAAAAAAAATCCAATACACTGGATAACATTATTACCAGTGACACAATTTTATCACTCTAAATTAAATTACAAACTTAGAAAGTAACTTTATAATTCATTTGTTATGACTAAGGTCACAGGGGTCACTGGAGCCTATCCCAGCTACTTATGCCTGTGTACCCAGAGAGAACCTACACAGACATGGGGAGAACATGCAAACTCCACACAGAAACCCCCACTGACTGGTGTTGGAATCGAACCCAGGAGCTTCTAGCTTTGAGGCTTGAGTGCTATCCACTGCACCACCATGTCATGTAACTTCATAACACAGTACTAATATTCCATACTCTCAACAGCAGGGGTATGTTACATTTCACACAATATACTTTCAATAACAACCAAAAAACACCAATACTTCAACACTATGTATCCACAGACTGTAACACTCACTGAATAAAATATAAAGCCCATTGTTTACACACATCTGTATTCTGATATCGTAACATTTTCTTCTTTAAAAAAACAAAACAAAAAACTAGCAGCTGGTTATTTTGACAATCAATAATAAGCCTGTGTTTTATAATGTTCACATGCTATGTCAGATAGTAGTTGAAAAAAAAAAACTGTTACAGTACAACCACAAATCACCTCCATTTTCTGTACAATTTGTTGGCAGTAGCTCCACAAAACATCTGTTTGGAATCATTCAAACAAGGCACGAACTGTCAGTTTAGTTTGAGCCATGGATCGACATCAAAAGGACAAACGAGCAAAGATAATAACTTTATACCTTCATTAACCATGTACAAGACACACTGACTTCAGCATCAAACTCCACTTTTTTTCCATTTAGAGTTGTGTCCAGTGGTTAAAAAAAACAAATAGTGGTTCTCACTCTTCTCACTTTGTCGCTTTCTTTGACTCTTAAAGTTGTTTCTTAGTGGTTCTTATCCAATCTTCATCAAAGTGATGCTTTAGTCAAACACCCAATGGTGTTAGTTGGTTTTCCTCACCATGAGACCAGCTGATTGACTCACTACTTCCTCTAATGGTGATATAAATCCATTGGACCGTGGCTTCGGTTGATTCAGTTCACATCTATACAATGCAATACATTAGTGTCTTTGGCATAACCTCAGAACTCTATTCTAAACACAGTCATAATACTTGCAGGTATTCTTTAAATAAAAAAAAAAAAAAAAATCAACAGATAGGCCCTGAAATTATCTAAATCACGCTTGACATAACATACAAACTTGGCATAATATCCAATATAACACAGCTACTGTCTACATAGCATACTTATGCATTGGAACAACACATGTGCTCCTGCACTGATCCACAGTAAATAAGTTACAGTCAAATGTATGAAGCCGGATGACAGCCACTACAAACCTCAGCAGTACGCACTTATTTGTTTTGACACGTGATGCAGTGACAAGCTAGCCAACTCGACCAACTCTTTTCCACTGTATTTCTCCATTTATTTTATGTGAAATACAACACAACACATAACCCTAACATTCTTCACATTCAAATCGTGTGAATTTTAGTAAAACTTGGCAGATCTGCATGAAGTTGGCGACGTGTTAGCTACAGGTGCCAAAATGCTCCCCAGCGCAAATCCTCTAAAACCACACTCCCTTACAGATATCAACAAAAGAATTCATGCTAAGATGCTCTCATTTCACTTCGTTTCGTATAAACATCGGGAATTCTTGAAACAGTTTAGCATTTTGATGTTAAGTGGTTCAATCTAAATCCACACTGAGCATCCATTCATTTCAAAGACTACTGTGGAGGCTAACATGGCAATGTTTTAAGACTGAAAGATGACTGAAAATAGTTGGGTGGTTGATACTTGCTTTATGAGAGCATATGAAAAACGATTATAATAACAATTCTAACCGTTTAGAAACCACAATCATCTGTGAATGAAGTGCGACAAATACACATGAGTTGCACTAGGCTAGCCAGGATAACGCTAAAGCTAGCTAATGTATCTGTTTGTGTTTACGCTCTTACCTGCCACAGGCTGTCCTCTTCGGGGACAGTTCCTCCATCGAGGAGGGGGTCCGGTGTGTGACATATTCAGGAGGTTTTTGGAGCAGCGAATGTGTCAAAGAGTATTAACGCGTGTCACAAGTTAGCCTGTAGCTTGGTGCTCCCTCTGTAAATCCTGCAGTAACACCGGATTAACGTTCACTCATGCACCGTGGATTCAAGGCCCTTTAGCTAATAATTGAGGGCAGTCATCCAACAAGTTTCAGCCCTATCAACCTTCTGACGGGCTGGTAGTCTTTTACACGTAGCATAGGTTTTTAAGATTCACGCCAAATCCACATCCCAAAAATGTCGTTATATATTGAGTCCGTTTCAGATGGCAGGTGTCCAGTTGTTAGCAGTTAGCTAGCATAACGTAATCGGTAAGCATCCGCGCCAAGCGAGTGCTAGCTGCGGCTAACGTGTTAGCCTTCTAGTTCAGACCGATATTAACTGCAGTTCTGACTGATTTCTGCGTTATACTGCCACCTGCAGGTATAGAAGAGAAAAATAAAAAAACTGGAAAATGAAATCGATGGCAATGATACGGATTAGACTCCCGGTACATAAGAAAAATAAGAAGGTATGAATAGGCCTATATGTTAAATTTATTTTTGTGTTGAGTTTTTTTGTTATATAAAAGAAAGTAATTAATTCTTGTTTCTATCAGCCCTATAAATGACACTGTAATTTGCAATTTGTGTTATTAGTTGACTAGTTGGTATATATTTATTACTGCTAGCTAAAGACCAAATCCCTCCCAAGGGATAATAAAGAAACCTTGAATCTTTATACAGTAGTGGGGGAAAAAATACTTACATTTTACACAATCTCAAATAATATGAAAAATGTGCTGAGAAATCCTTTTTATGTTTAAAAGGGTGTGGCTGGATCAGACAGATGCAAACAAATGCAATTTTTTTGTTTGTTTTACTGTCAACAAGAGAAAAAAATGGCAAAATTAAATTCTGACCTAAATGAAACATTGAACACATGCATGAACAGAAACAACCGTGTTGTTTGAAGAATGTTGCAATACTTGGCGGAATTCAGTGTCTTGGAGTGATTCTTTGAGCAATTTATCAAAACTGCATCAGATGTCCAAAAACTTTTTCCCACCACTGCAGATGGAAAATCACATGTACAGCTCAGTTTGAATCACATCTGGTTAAACTTTTTTTCTATGGGATACAGTAGAAATCTGCATCTGATTGTCAGACTTTCTGCATTCAATTAATTTCACGTCTCCAAACTAAAATCCACTATTCAATAACACTTCAAAAATACCTGCAAATTAATGTGAAAAATACACTATGTTTAGCTTCTTGTTTTTATTTCCTGTAAACAGTACCTCCTGTGTCCGTCATTTTTTTTAATACTGTATTTAAAAGACAAACTGCAAAGATGAACAGCTCCATATTGTTTAGCAGTTTATTTTAACAAGTCCATATCTTAAATGTAACAGATAATATACAAAATGAGAACCATGTTTCAATACACAAGATAGCTAATACACTGATGGTTATAATAGCTCATATTTAGGTACTAGTCAGCAAGCTGCGAAGCTTTATGATACAAAATGCATATTTATTTGTTTCATCACAGTACTTGAAGTACCCAATATCATGCGGTGGCCCTTGACTTATATACTATATACATATCATCATCCTCATCATCAGTCCAAAGCAGGAAAATGCTCAGTTTCATAGAAGTCGTCAAATACAGTATGTGGCGTTGTCCTGTATGAGTTCAGTCGAAAGCGAAACACTGCTGCTTCAGTCATGGTTGAATGGATTGACTCCTCATTTTCACGTGCACCAGGTTTCCACTTGACTCATCTGCGTTGTTCAAACATGTCTACAGTTACATAAACAGTTTGTGTCTTCATCGGAAGTAGACATTGCCTACCGGTCCTAGTGGCAGAAATTTCTGTGTTCTGGCTCCGATACGGGTTGAAAGGGCTGCTATCTACAGGTAGCAGGGCTGTGTTTTCTCCAGGAGAGGATGATTCTGGGGTCTCTGTGGCGTCAGCTTGTGTTTTGGTCTGTGGGTCTGAGGCAGAAACTGAGCCTGGATCAGTGATGTCCTCTGTCTGGTCACTAGCTGGATTAACGTTTGGATTACATTCGGTGGTAGCTGGAGGGGGAGGAGTGGGAGTTCGCAGAGCTTCCTCAGTGTAAACTCTTTCACAGAGGCCTTCAGATGGGTTAATGACTGGCTCAAGGGAACACGTTCCCTGTGATAAATCAAACACCCACACACAGAAAGAATAAACATGAACATATTTTAAAGCGTTTCATGACTTAAATTGTGATCACTGAGAAAATATAACCAATGCAGGGGTCAGATTTTACTCTATTATGAGACTGCACATGTTTAATTTTCTTTTTTTCGTAGTTTTCAAATTTTACTTTCATTTCTTTTCTTGAGATGACGCATAATTATCATACTCGCACATGGGGATTAATCATGTTTAGTTCTACTTGCATCTGGTGTCTACATCACTTTATTCAAATGTTCACTGACTTCAGCCTCGTGGGATATGACAAACCACTGCAACAGATAAAAACAAGTATTCTCAAGTCACACATTTTCTCATGTGGTTTTAATACAGTGTACTGACCTTTTGGGTGCCTGTAGATGGCCACAGTGCAATAGAACTCAGGCCAGGGTTAGGCACTGGCTTCTCATTGAATTTCTTCCACCTAGAAAATCAGAATATTAGGATTAACATAACATAATTTACAAGCATCTTCACAGATTTCAACCAGGATTTCCTAAAAGAAGTGAAAAAACAAGAATGCAACTTACTGAATTCCACAGCACAGACCAAGAGATAACACGAGGAAGATAATGATGCTTCCAGAAATACTGATAATTATGATCAGCCCAGGATCTACAAAAAATAAATAACATAATAATAATCATAAGTTGTCGCAGCAGGGCCATAATGATTCACATACCTGACACATAGAAACCACTGTAATGTGACTGCACTTTATAAGAACAGTTTCAGTTTCTTTTATCTTTCAATAACTAAAAGCACATAAATATATCCTAATAATATATTTAAGCACATATTGGACGTAGAACTTGGCTTGTTGTTACATAGACTTAATGTTTGCCTCCTTTAATTAGAGTTGCTCTTTTAGCCAAGGTCTTCACACATTAGAGGTTTGCTTGTCGCTGCTTTAACAAGAAAAAATGTTGACTGTTGACTGAAAAAAACCCCAGCAGTACTGTTTTGTGACCTTCGCTGATAACCACAGAGAACTGGGCATGGACCAAAGGGAAGTCGCTGTTGTCAAGGTCCTGTTGCTTAAAACATTGGCAACAGTGAGAGGAGCTGGTCTCAGCAGTTGCTTTGAGTTAAACCTCGCCCTGGTTGGACAATGAGAGCCGCTGAGGGCATCTCACACAGGTTTACGGTCTTCCTAAACAAGTCTTCTTAAAAATAGATAAATAAATAAAAACTGACTCCCTGTTTGTGGTGGTAAACAATGAGAATAAATGCAGAAAAAAAAAACTGAATACAACTAAGAGTGGGAATATGTTTGTACTTATTATTTCAAGCTTTTTAAGAGAAGCGATAGGCCCCAACAGCACCAAAGCATTCACTGATTCCTGAGGGTAATGCTGATGCTGTTGCGCCATCAATCACCAGTTCTGTAAGACTGTATTTTAGGTGGTTGGTGCTAAAATAACACATAGAATAATGCATTAAAAGACAACTGGTGTTGGGTAGTTTACTTTTGATATGTAAGAGGCTGCAGCAGAACACTGTAATGTCATGTCAGAGCTGTGATATATGGCCAAAAATGTGACCATGATAAAAATGTTGATATTACTAAGTATCATAATAAATGTCAAATCACTACTTCTTTGCATTTCAATGAATGATTTTTGGTTATGACGTCAAACATGTGGTAGTGTGTAGTTTTAACCCTTCAACGTCTATTGTCGCGAATTTGCAACAAACACCCCCCCCCCCCCCCCAGCTCCAAAATGCAACCAAAATACTATCTACTGGAAAGAAAAAGCACAAGTGAATTTTTTTTTCAATAATTGGAAATAAATTCAGGTGTTAAGCGGTTAAACCATGCTTTTTCACCCTTGTATATTCCTTAGGGTCAATTTGACCCCATTCTGCTGCCTTCGTCTATGGGATGTGGAAGGGTTAACCAGAACATGACCACCCAATACCCAAACAGTGAACTTTCAAAACAGTTCTAATCACAATCACATCTTTTTTTTTCCAACAACCAAATACACGTCAGTAAATTAACATTTTGCGCCTCATTTGGCAGCATAATTAAAAGCCTAAAAACAAAAACAGGTACATTGTAATTACAGTTACACATGATTATGTTGTGATTACTTTTCTAACAAACATATTAAACCAGACAAAAAAGTTGAGATGCCCTAAAAGATGTGTCATAACACCCAGTAACCATCAGCCGTTTTTCTACCATTGAGCAATCCTGCCTTTTCACAGTAAAGCAAATGTACGTGTGCACTTCTCGATAAAAACCCACATAATTTCCCCAAAAGCTGTGGCTTTCCTCACACAACATGAGAGACGGTGTAGATGTAGACATTAAAAACAGTGTTGTGTACGTGCACAGACAACTTACCAAATCTTTTGGTTTTAAAGAGCCACTCATTGCTTGTGGTCGTTCCGGTGGGACCTATAGCCTTGATGTGCACACTGTACTGAGTGACTGGATTTAGATTTTTCAAAACAGTGCTCGCCATTGTGTTGTCCACAGTTATATCTAGGAAGCAAACCATCACAGAATGTCTTTAATACAGCACTGAAGGGAAACAAAACATCATTGAACAATATGTTCTCAGTCTGTGGTGGACTTACTGAACTCTGGTACAAGCTGCGTCCCGTAGAAGATTGTGTAATTGACAACGACCCCACTGCACACCTCCTGTGACCTTATATTCCAGCTCACCTGGGCACTTGTGTCATAGGTCTGAACATTAGTGATAGTAACATTCCCTGGATCTGCCAAGGACATGGTTTGAAGATCAGATTGGTAAAACATTTTATCAGATTTTTTCAAAATTGTAAAAAAAAAAAACAGTACATAAATACGTACCTCCTACTCTGGAGCAGATCTGAGAGACTTGCGTGCCATTACCGATCTTATCTGCAAAGAGCGGAGTTACTGTAATATCATACGGCGTTTTATCCAGGAGGTCTGTAAAAACCACAAACAGCTGTTATGAAACAACAACTTCTACGCTGCAGGTTATGTCAAAATGTACTGCAGTGGATGGCCTTTTCCTGTTTTCTACTGATGCTTCTTGCTTTTTTCTTGTTTGGAGAAAGTAGCAGATCGTCTCTTGGAGTTAAAATTCTCAAAAAAAATCCACCACTTTCTTTATCCATGTCATATCCAGTAATAAGTGCCTTCTGTCTAATGCATAATAGAGCAGTTTTAAAAGCCCATTTCCACCAGTATGTCCATTAACAGATGATTGAGATGACGCAATGATAAGCAAGAAATTGCACTGGTAAACGAAGACACTGAGTCACATCCAGTCTACGTGCATCTGATGACAACTACTGTATGAAGTTCTTCCACATCCACAATTGAGCAACAGTTTTGTATTGGAAGACCCTGGTGCTACCAGTACTGAAGTCACATTTTTGGACACTTCAAGTTGAGCATATAAACATGTTGTATTTGTTTAGCTACTGTAAGTCCACCCTATAAATATTTTCGACATTTTTTTTTTTTTTTTTTTTAGCACCAGGGTCTTTATTTGTTCTCTTTATTTACCAAATAGTGTTACATTGATGAACTTGCTCTCCTTCCAGTAGTAATCATTCCCATCATGGGTCCAGTGAATCATGTAGCCAGTAACATCTGGAACAGACCTCCACATCACCAGAAGACTGTGATTAAGATTAAAGGTCTGAATGTCGGTAACTTGAGGAAAGCCTGCCAAGGTAAAGACAAAAGGTCAAAAAGCAAAAAGTTGCAAATTAAATCATCACCATTAACCCATAAAGACCCAAACCATCTACTTATGTAAACAGTTTAATATCTTTTTAGCCATTAATCCTATCAATACATGTAAATAATTGGTGTAAAATAGAGTTTATCATCTTTTCATGGCCATCAGATATGACCCATTTGGATGTTCAGAGGCTCTGTCATCTTCTATAACACAGGTGTCAAACATGCTAAAATTGGCCAAAGGATCCAATCCGGCCCGTGGGATGAATTTGAGGAAAAAAAAAAATGACACTGAAGATATTAACAATCAAGGATGTTCAAATCATTTTTGGTCAATTCAATCTAAAGTGGATCAGAACCAGTAAAATGCTATCATAATAACCAATAAATAATGAAAACCACGAATTTTCCTTTGTTTTAGTGTTAAAAAAAAAAAAAGTAAAATTAGAAATTAAAAACGAGAAATTTCTATCTGTTCTCGACCTGTTTAGTTTCTAGTTTTGTTTGCCTTTTCCCCTTCTGACCTGGACAGCCTTTGCGATTTTGGACCTGCCTACTCCCTATCGGTACCGCTGTATGTTTGGACTGCTGTTCTGGATTTGGACCTTTGCTTGTTTATGGAACTCTGCTTTTGCCTAACCCTTACCTGTACTGTCGCTTGATTTGGTTCCTCTGCTTGGATCTCCTCTGTCCTCCTGGTTTTCGACCCCTTGCCTGTCCCTCTCTGCCGTTTCTGGATCACCTCCATGTATATCAGTTGCTTCAGTTTTAATTGAAGACTTTGTGTTCCCAAATAAACTGTTTTCCTCTTTAAACCTAAGACTCTATTTCAACTCTGCATTTGGGTTCACATCCCAGTTTCCAGACGTGACATGCAATGGATGGAGACACTTGGTTTATGTTCAGTTATTGATAGATTAGCTGTAAAAGTCCGTTTTTCTTCCGTTTTCTCTGTTTCTGATACAATAACCCTCAACTATGATCTAAACTTTTTCCATACATCTACATGATCAGTGAATTAAATATAATCTGTGCTCCTGTTTTCAAGGACAGCTTCTCAATCTCTCCAGGATGGGATGTAAACAGAAGCTTTGTCGCTCTCTCTTTTCTTCACTGACCTCAGCTGACACAGGATAGACTGGAGGATGTGTCGGCACGCACGCACGCACCTGCACACACGAACTGTTCAAGGATAAACGCACACTAACACTTTTTCAAAAACCTCGTGGGCCCCCCCCTTTATGTCACAGACTCTTTGGTGTAGGGAGGGGGAGTTTGTAGTGCCGCGCCTGGATGGCTGCGGCCTCCTCCTCCTCCTCCTCCTAAAACAAATAACCCGATAAACATGTGCTTTGTCCTGTGTGTAAGTGTTTTTGTCTTTTGGGCTTTGCTAGAGGCTTTTTTTTTTTTTTTTCACAAATTCCAACACGTAGACTACGACTACAGGTTGGAATTTGTCTTTTTTTTCTTACCTCGAACCCTTTTCCAATCTGCGAAACGTGGTGCTTTTCATGGAGCGAATTGGCAGTGCAACTGTATCTGTATCCCTGTCTTTATGGTTGTGTCTTGTGTGCTTCATGTAATCTTGGTCATTTGTATCTGGAATTTCTGAATTTCCCTGTTGTAAGTAAGTAAGTATCTAAGTAAGTATCTATCTATCTATCTATAAATTAATGATTTTCACTTGGGACCTGCCCCAAAATTAGCTCTGGGTCTTTATGGGTTAAGCCAACAAAATGAACAACCTGCTGGTGTCCATTAAAAAAAAAAAAAAAAAAATCAATTACACTCACGCTCTGCAATAGCTGGAACGTAAAAGGAGCCTTCTGCCAGCACGGCTTCATCATGGAAAACCGTGAGGATTATTCTGTATGCGTGTCCATCCACAGTAATATCACAAGAGGAATTTCCACATAAAGTATTTGTATAATTTCCTCCGTGCATGGTCTCACTGTGGGGGATCTGTGTGACAGTGTAATTAAACGTGCCTTCACATCTTGAAAGATTCACCTGCAAGATACAATCAAATGAAATATTCTAATAAATGTACGTTGTTCCAAGTTGAAGAGTGAGTTTAAGGCAAGGTGAGGCGACAATTCAAAGTGCTTCACATAAAAAATTAAGAGCATCACAGCAGGGAAGCTATAAAAAATACAGGCATGAAATAAAAAAGATTAAAGATAAAAAAAAATAAATAAATAAAAGATACAAATTAAAAGAAAAAAAAAGTTGAAGGGATGTTATGTTAAGGCAGTGAGCGGCTGTCGTACCTTCCACATGACATGAACTTTTCTGACTCCACTGTTTTCTGGTTCCGATACTGTCCTCCACAGGTGCAGCTGGACATCCGTTTCTGTAAAAATGTAAAAAAAAAAAAATATTTAAAACTTTATTTAAATACATGTTTGGAGGTATGTTCATTTTTTCAACTGTCAGTTTTTCTATCCAGTGAAAATCATAAAAAGGAACATGATTCTAAAAACAGCATTTCACCGCACAAATGTTTGATAGGTTTACTTTTCACACTTTAAGAACTGTTGCTGATAATATTTGAATAATTGTACCTAAGACCTTAAATGTATCGCCTTGTCATGTAATTCAGTACTGTACTGGTACTTTGACTAAAGGATCTGAATATATCACTAGCACTGAAAATATGTGTATTTGAATACCCATACCTTTAATTATCCAAGAGCTAATGCTAAGCATACAAAACACACCTTTGGCTTATTTAGGCAGAAAAACACACATTTGTAATTATTATTATCAAAATGTGGTGGACTCCTTTTAGAGGTATCAGATTCAGGCATGTGAAATACTGGCTTCAGTTCACTACTACTACTACTACTACTACTACAACGACTACTACGACTATTACTACTACTACTACGACTATTATTACCACTACGACTATTACTACTACTACTACTACGACTATTGTTACCACTACGACTATTAATACTACTACGACTATTATTACCACTATTACTATTACTACTACTACTATGACTATTACTACGACTATTACTACTACTACTCCTACTATGACTATTACTACTACTACGACTATTACTACTACTATTACTACTACTACTACTACTACTATTATTACCACTACTACTATTACAACTACTACTATTAAAACTACTACTACTACTACGTATATTACTACTACTATTACTACCTCCACTACTACTACTGCCACAATTACTAGTAATAGAATTAGTAGTATTAATACTACTACCACCACCCCCCATCACCACCACCACTATGACTATTACTGCTACTACTACAACTACTACTATTCATTCACTCATCTTCTATACCCGCTTAATCCTCACTAGGGTCACGGGGGTCACATGGAGCCCATCCCAGCTGCTCAGGGCGAAGGCGGGGTACACCCCGGACAAGTCACC
>JAQQZY010000017.1:7417965-7429561 GCA_030068375.1 Ostorhinchus rueppellii | reverse complement strand
TGCACAATGATGAGAGATAGGGATTTTCCGGATTTTCAAAAAAATCCTGGATCCAGAGATTTATCCGGATCGTGACCGAAAGTTAATGGGAACATCCTTGGGTGATTCTCTGTCACTGGTGAAAATTTCAAGAATATCCGTCTAGTAGTTTTTCTGTAAAGTTGCTAAAAAACAGACACACACACACACACACACAAATAAACAAAAAATTCACTTGTGTTTTTGCTTTAAAGTAGATTGCATTTTGGAGCGGATGGGGTTTGATACAAATTCGGGACAATCGGCATCAAGGGATTAAGATCTTTTCATCTTTCCACCATCCACGATCTTTTATCAATTAATCGTGCAGCCCTATTGTGTATATTGTATTTTCTGAGCCAGCGGCACCAACAGACTCGATAAAATTATGAAGAACCCTGGCTCTGCCGTCAGTCTCAGGCTGGACAATTTTAGGGCTGCTGTGGAGAGAAGGACGTCTGAGAAACTAATCTGAATCAAAGACAATGACGAGCACCCTGGACAGACAGCGGTGCAGCTTCTCAAAAGGGCAGATAGAGGAACTCTTACCTCCCACATGGCATTTCACTTTACAATAACTTATCTCCTCCTGATGTTTAAAGCCAGGTCATGAATCTATTTGCACTTAAATGTCATTTTGCACCTTCATCAAACTGAACATTACAGTTTGTTTAACACCTTACAGTTTGTTTGTGCACATTAGAGTTAATTATCCAGTTTTTGTTTTTTTTTGTCTAGTTATAGTTTATGCTTGTATTCTTTTATCTATCTATCTATCTATCTATCTATCTATCTATCTATCTATCTATCTATCTATCTATCTATCTATCTATCATTATGTCTTTTTGCAGTTCCAATTGACCGAATAAACACTAGAAAGCTGAAGTTGAAGACTCAAAAGGAATGTTATGGTCGAGAGGACACACAGAGCTCTTACATTGTCCTCTTGTAGCTTCTCAATGGTGAGCTTTGCCTCCATCAGGTGGTTGTTGAGAACAATGATCTCTCGACTCAAAGCTCGCTTCTCATCATCGTGGTGCTGGGACTGCAAAAAAAAAAAAAAAACACCAAAAAACGAACAATAGAGTTAATACTCATACATTTATGTACTTCATGCATCACAGTTTCCTGTCCCCCCCCCCCAAGTACAGGTCTGATTACACTGATTTCATCTTCTATGATTTGTCTTTTTTGTACTTTGTTGCTTAAGAATTATACGAGGTGTGTTTCCTAAAAACACAAATACATTTAAGGTCATTTGTTTTTTGTTTTTCACGTTCCTACACTGCAGTCTTTTCAGTTTTATTGTTTAAAGTTTGCTGCTGTCAGGATGTTTTCATATTTGGACTTTAAGTGGAAAATGTACTCTGTTCTAAACTAATATCTGAGTTCAAGGTGACCAATGGGGTTTGTGTCATCGTAACATTTTGTAGCCGACTGATATATAATATGATACACTATATAATATGCAGCATTTCGGAGTAATGGACAGGTGTCAAACATGCAGCCCGGGGGCCAAATCCAGCCCACCAAAGGGTCCGATCTGGCCCGTGGGGTGAATTTATGAAATGCAAATCTAAGAAATTGTCAATCAAGGACATTAAAATTATTTTTATGGCCACTTCAATCACCAGTGGATCAGAACCAGTAAAATACTATCATAAATAATGACAACTCACTCGGTCTTCTTTGTTTTCTTGTCAAAAAAGCTAAATTTAATGAAAATGTTTACATTTGTACGTTATTCTTTCACAAAAAAAAAAAAAAGAACAGCCTGAAATGTCGTAACAGACTTAGGTGTAATTTGACCAATATTCTGCCTATTTCTAAATGTTCTGTGTATTTGTAGATCCACTGTGTGTACGTTGTCATGCACATTTGTAAACGATGAACTGAGACAGAATGTTGTTAAAAATGCTAGGGGTGCACCGATACCACTTTTCTGAAAACCGATATGAGAACGAGTACTTGCTGATACCGAGTACTTCCGATACTCCACATTTTGGCTATTCAGGGCTGTTTTGGGTTTTGATTGAAAATTAGCTATTAACAAGGTTAAATAGGGGTTCTAATTAATAATTTGTAAGTTTAATTAAGATGGCTACCCTATTAAAGTGGTCCCTTGTTTTTTTAAAGCTGAAAAACGTTCAGTTGATACTCACTTTTTTACTGATAATAAAAATCGAATTAAAATAAAAGTGGCACTTCTGATTATTTATTTGGTTGGGGGCCGATAGAAACAACTCACTGGAACATATGGGGCTGTGAATTCTGCGGTGTCTCCTGTTTGTGTGTTCTCTGAGGGACTTTTTTTCCCCCGGGCGGACGTTGGTGGTATCGGTGCATGGTATCAGCAACTGTTTGATGAGTACGAGTATATTAGTGAAGTATCGGGGCCGATACCCCCTAAAAGTTGCACTTATTTGTCTTGAGAAATTTCAGTTTTTTCAAAGCTCTTCATGGTATTCACATTTTTTGAAGGATAGATTGTAAATTTAAAGTTTTTCATAATGTAATTTCACTTTTTTCCACTTTAAAACAGAAAAATGTATGGAGTTGACATCATGTATATATTATTATTTTACTGGTCCAGTCAACCTCAGATCATATTGGGAAGATGTGGCCCTGAACTAAAATGAGTTTGACACCCATGCAGTAAAGCATGTGTATACAGTGCACATAACTATGCTATAAATGATAAAATTCAGAGTGTAAGAAGAATCATGTGGTCCTATATTCAGAATTTCAACATTTTTCCATGGAGGTTGAAGCAATCATGTCATTTTCACATATTTAACAACAGACCTGAATGTATTTTGAGGTAAAAACACCTCGGACACAAATATTTCTCACAGTACAGTGTTTTTCCCTTTCTGTTATTACCTATCAAGAGGTGATCTCAAAGATTTCTGTACTAAATTAATAATTACACTTGTCATCTATTTGCCGAAGGGTGTATAAAATCTGGTTAAAAACGACTCAGACCCCATTGAGAATTGAAGAGCAACAAACCATCATGTAGGTTTACTTTTGGTTACTATGGGAAACAAGGAATCTGTGACGTCAGTGTAGTGAGAAGCACTTCCTCGCCAATACCTCAAAGATAGTGCCCATACCTGGCACTAAAAATAAAACCGTTTTGGTGCATGAAGCATACATTTCCCTCATGTGTGTAAAAGTGTGTCAAAGTTTAGCGTTTTTCTCTCTCCAGGCTTTAGCTCTAAGGAATAAGCTGAGCAGCGCAGACATTCTCAGTCTCTCACCGTGTTTATCTGGCTTGTAATTACATTCTGTATACTTGTGGAAGACCAAGGGGGTCAGATGGGTTTGTGGCACCTCAGGAGTAAACAAGCTTTACGATTAGAGAGAAACTTACTCAGCACCTCTCTCACCCTTGAGGAGGGGTATACGTGAGATGAATCAATGTCAGCTGATGAGGACACTTCAGAAGAAGAAGAAGGAGAGGGACAACAAGAAGATGAAGAAGAAAATAGAGAGGAAGGCAAGAAGGAGAAGAAGAAGAAAGAGGAGGAGGACAAGGAGAAGAAGAGCAAGGAGAAGAAAAAAGAAGAGAAGGAGAAGAAGGAGGAGAAGGAGAAGATGAAGAAAGAGAAGACGAAGGGGAAGAAGATGAAGAAGGAAAAGGACGAAGGAGAAGAAGAAGAAAGAGGAGGACAAGGAGAAGAAGAGCAAGGAGAAGAAAAGGAGAAGAAGGAGGAGGAGGACAAGGAGAAGAAGAGCAAGGAGAAGAAGAAAAAAGAAGAGAAGGAGAAGAAGGAGGAGAAGACTTGTATTTTTTTATTATTATTTTTAAATGACCGTTTCACATAGGGCCTGGGAACCCCACAGCTCCTTCTCATCACTGCACTGTAATCACAACAACACCCATGATGATGATTATCTTGTGCTGTAACAGACACATTCAGGGAACACTTTCAGCTGCCTATTCAACAGAAAAGACACCTGATGGTCATACAGTGTTCTCAGACGGGTTAGTTAATTGTATCTTTCCACTGGCAAAAGCAGTGTCTGACAAATGAAGTGAGGTGCGGTGAACTGAGGAACAATGGGTTTGCTATCACTCTGCCACTGGAAGGAGGACAGCCAATTGTAATAAGCCATAATTAACGTCAGTGTTACCAACAGCAGGGCATTCATATTCAAATCGGCTCTCCGAGCGTTCTCCACCATCTCGAAAGCTCATGACATTCCTCTGCGCTTCTCTTATTTTTGCGTCTACAGGTACTTAACCGCATGAACGGGAATTTACGTGCCCGGATAAGGATACACACACACACACACACACACACACATATATGCTGGTGAACACACTTACATTTCTGTGGATCTTTTCCTCCAGATCTTGGTTGATCCGCTGCAGTGCTGAGTAGCTGCTTTGTATTCTAAACAACACAATAAATGACATTGCTCACTTGCAGACAATAGTTTCTACATGCACATATTGTATACTGGGGCAAACTCCTATACGCACTGAAAATATGCATATCAGCAGGCTCAGCAATATACGAGGAAGAGCTACATCCTATGCCACAGTTTCAGTTTATAGACCCTGGAAGAGCTGTTTTAAAATCTCGCTGACCTCATTCTGCTCACAGGATGATTAAGTGAATGTTTAATTATATGATGCGCGCAGCCATATGGTATCTTGCAACATTTTGGGCAACGTTCCCAACTGCGGTAGTTAGTAAATGTCATTGGTCACATGATGTTTGGAGGAATAGCAAAATAGAGTCATGGAAAAAAAATTATTAGACCATTAAAAGTCATCAAAAACAATAGTTATGCAATTGAGTACTAACTCCTGTGTGTATTATATGAATAAAACAGACAGAAAAGAAAACATGGAATGTCTGAAAGCACTGTTTTTGTCAGTACAATGCCACAGATATTGATGTAAGGACTGTTTTTTATCAAGAAAACATGGAATTTTGATAGATATCAGCTCTGAAATTAAACTATTATGAGATATTTTTGTTGTTATCGTTATATTTGTCAAAACAAATGTACCTTTAGTTGTGCCAGGCATTAAAATGAACAAGAAATTGAAGAAAACAAGGGTGGTCTACAACACACACACACACACACACACAGGTATATACACGTTCATATTCCTGTTGGTTTGAAATATTATTATGATAAAAATGCTCATGTCACTTGATGTCAGTAGTCACAATAAATCTCAAATCAGACAGATTATTTATGGTCACTTACAGATATGCAGGTGTGTATGTATGTACAGTATATGTATGTATGTATGTATGTATGTATGTATGTATGTATATATAGAGTAACTAATTTCTTTTGTCTTCATTTCTTAATAACTTAACGGGTTTTTCCTTATTCCAGACATTTTGAGGTTTTTATTTACCTGACATGTTTTGGCGTTCCATTCACCTTCACGACCCCCAGTGACACTGATGAAGGCGAATGGAACGCCGAAACATGTCAGGTAAACAAAAACCTCAAAATTTCTGGAATAAGGAAAAACCCATTAAGTGTATGCATGTATGTGTGTATATGTACTGTATATGTGTGTGCATATGTATGTATATGCCTGTACATGTACTTTGTTTGAAGGGGATTTTTTTTTTTGTGCAAGTATATTATATCTGGTTATATGTGGATTTGGTGAAGGTCCAGTTTTTGGCATGGGGTGGGGGGATATTGAGACTGTTGTTTCATATCTGGGTTGTATGTTTGTTTGTTATATAATTGAAAATTGAATATAAAAAGACCTTGATCAAAAAATGATTATTTTTGGTCAGAACGTGACAGTTACTTCAGAACATAACAAAGAAACATGTAATCCTGATTAAAAAAGAAATAAACACAAACTCACATTTGTAAATGGGTGCCTCTATGAAACTGGTCCCCAAAAACAGAACAGAAGGGCTAAAAATTCAAACTAAATGTAGACTAATGTTATGAAGCAAGTTTGGAAGAACTTTTGGGTCTATTTCAAAAATAAATATTGACTGAGATAAAACAGAAACTATTTTTCAGATGAAACACATTTTTGCATTATTTTTATACAAAGATCCGCATGTAACACGGTAAAAGGGACAGGAAAATTACAAATAGTATTTTTTTCAAATATCTTTTTATTCTCTCCAGGTACATTTTGGGAATGGAAGGCAGAGTGTTTCACAAATATGACCGCTGCTACAAAATCAGTCATTATTTATTTGGGTTTAAATGGGCAGGTTCCGCGTGTAACCTGAGTGGACACGATGGGTTACACAAGACACCTGGAATGAGACTGCAGACTCATGAAAAACCCACATGTCTGGATTAGAAAAACCACTAGGATCATCAAATTTCACAGTGTCTATTTATAGCAGTATACTGTATAAGACCATTTACAGCCATGTACACCTCGGTAGCTTTTGCTGTCCCAACTTTGGTCCTATTTTTGGCCCCAATATTTTATTAAAAATTCATTAATTTTGGGATGGCTCAGAGCAAGAGTATACTTTTTTTTTTTTGCATTTATCTGAGGTCATCATTGGGTACATCCTGAGGGGAAATTTGTCTAAATTTCTCTTTTATTATTGGATCTAAAAACCTGGCAAACTGACAGATACCAAAATTAACTCAGTGTCATAGAAGCACCCAAATGTAGATGATAATGTAAACCAAACTGACCATAGAGAAGAAATAAATGTTTATTGCAACAATATTTAGTATAATACAAAATTACAATATTATATTTCCCATTATCTTTTTGTTGCTCAGTCCTGAATGTGTCCCAAATATTGCGTTATAACATTAAACATTTCTCTTTATCGTTTACAGTGATAACATCATTTTGAAGAAACTACACTTTACATGTGTTTTACACAAACTCCTCTGACTTTATTCTTAATCATTTAATCACACAACCAGAGTCTGGTTTCCACCGGCTCCGTATGTAAAGTGTCATGAGATAATGTTTGTTATGATTTGGCGTTATATAAAAAATATTTGATTTGATTTGACTTGATTTTGATTTGATGAACTCCACTAGGGCTGTGTTGTAGTTACAATCTACTGTAGTTTATATTACTATTAGTCTCTTTGTGTTTAATATTTGTTGTGGTATTTCTTATATTTATTACTACAGTATTACTACAGTATTAGTAATTGTAAAATACTAATTAAAACATTAAACGTTCATTTTTTGTAATGTCATATAGGAGCACATTTTATTTTTCCATTTCATATCTATGAATATTAGTATGTTCTAATAATATGATCATATGTTACTAGAGAGTAAAATACACTATTAATGTATTAATAAACTTTTCATGTTAAATTCAAACACTGGTGCTACCGGAGATACATCCATAGTTTTTGTCCTTCATGTCTTTTTTCATAATATTTTGACCCTTATACCTCTTTATCTCAAATAACCAAATTCATCAATTACCCAGAATCAAACAGAGGATAATTATTTACAGACGTACTGTACAACAAACATCGTATATGCAAATTATTTTCGCCCTACAGGCATTTGGTTATAGTCCAACTACATTCCTGTCTTTTATGCAATCTGCTTTTAATATTTTTGAGAAATCTGAGTGCACTTGTATTTCTACAGAATGTGGAAGACAAAATAGTTTCACTACCAGGAAACAATAATATTAAGAAGCCGTCGTTCCACTTCTTGCTGTTCATACGCTCACTGTAGAGTAATGGTACTGATTCAGATTAAAAAAAGAACTTGGCAAGAATGGCAGCTACTTAGGTAGTGCTTTATTACAGGAGTACTTAATGTATTAGGGAGTTTCCTAGAAAGTACTTTTAGAGTAAATTGGAAAGGAAATGCCTTCTTGTATTGGAATAAAGCTTTGTTCTCCTGGACGCTATCTTATTGAGATGCACTTCTTCTCTTTCCATTCTGAATCAACTTCATGCAGTTTGTGCCTCGTATTTCCTTCGAGGCGATGAATGTCATACTTGTCGTTATAAAATATTTGGAAAAGTCAGTTGGTCCTCATTAGCAACAAAAGAAGATTATATACTGTCCTTTTTATCACAGCTGTAAGACGTTCCTCACTTTGTCAAAGCTTCTGTTCACTGGAGCAAAGTTCAACACATACAAACTGTAGATCCCCACGGGGAAATAAAACTCTGTCGGGAAAGTTCAGTGCAATACATGCATTAAAGTAGGATGTCAAACATATGGCCTGAGGGCCAAAACTGGCCCACTAAAGGGTCCAATTTGGCTCCTGGGATACAATTGGAAACATCAGGGGTTATATATATTGACATTTCAGTTCAGGGGTCACATGCAGTCCTAAACATAACAATTTGAAAGTACTTTTATTGGCTTATAAAACTCTTAATGGTCTTCGCCTCATTTATTTATCTGATTTGCTTTTATCATACGAGCCCTCTTGGACCCTCAGGTCCTCAGGTAAGAATCTTTTAACTGTTTCTAGAGTTCATACAAAAACTCATGGTGAGGCCTCGTTCAGCTTTGATGGCCCCAAACAACAGAACAGTCTACCCGAGGACAGCTGCGAGTGTTCATCCTGTTAAAAGTAAACCTAAAAACCTATTGTTTTAGTTTAGTTTTTAATTAAACTCTTACTTTTTAATATTGCTTTACTCTGTTGCTTTTATTTTTATTAGCAACTGTGGGACAGTGTGGGGTTTGGTGTTGAGCACTTTGGGCAACGTGAGATGCATGCAAAGTGCTATACAAATAAAGATTGATTGATTGATTGATTGATTGATTGATTGATTGATTGATTGATTGATGTGTGATGTCAAGTGGGTTGGACAAGTAAAATAACATAACTGATACATGACGACAATTTTTTTCCTCGCTTTAATATGAAAAAAGTAAAACTGTATTATGAAAATATTTACATTTACAAATTATTCCCTGACAATAAAATGTGAATGACAATAAGAACAATATGAACATGAAATGTTTAAAAAAAAAAAAAAAAAAAAAAGTGGAATTTTTTAACACATATTTCATTACATTACAACGTTTTGTGCCTTTGCAGATCCTCTGTGATCTGCAAGTTATAATGCACATAAATAAATAAGAAGGTAAGAAGATGAGACATAATGTTAAAATTAAACTTATTTTTCTGGTTGTTTGTGGTTTTTCTGATTGTTCATGTTATTCATATTTTATTGTGAAAGGATAGCTTGAAAATGTAAACCTTTTCATTATGTAACTCTACTTTCATCACACTAAAACAAAGACAACTAGAGAATCACTTGGACAGTGCAGACCTCCGCCAAGGCAGTGTTTGCACTTTCATCCACTAGATGGCGCTGAATGTACAGATCACCACCGAAATCTAATCATTTGTAGGATACCCCATTTCTGACAATCTGTGAAAATTTCATGAAAATCCATCTATAACCTTTTGAGTTATCTTGCTAACTGACAGACAAACAAACCAACGCCGATGAAAACATAAACTCCTTGGCGGAGGTAAAATGTGTAGTTGTCATTCTTTATAGGTTATTATGTTATTATTTTACTGGTTATGACCCACTTAAGATTAAATTAAGCTGTATGTGGCCCCTGAACTAAAATCAGTTTGACGATCCTGCATTAAAGCTACAGTCTGCAAGATTTTTTTCTGGCATCATAAGAACCTTTCAGAGTATTGTAATTCAAGAGATTCAGTTTTTAGGGAATCTAAGCCATGACAGGATTCAGAGCAGTGATGACCAATCTGTCAGACACATTTCCATGCCAGTGATTCCGGGTTTCTGGAATAGAAGCTTTAGGAAGTCAGATGAAGCAGTACGCAGTATCAAAGGGAAAATTATGGCTGCTAGAGTTTTCCTATTATTTGTGGTTTTTAGTCGGTTTGTTTAGATTCAAACAATAAAATAATTTGGACAAATAAAGGAAAAGATCGTAATTAGATCATAGTTAGCAATGGTACAATAGATGCCTCATCTTGAGACTCCATGGCTCACCACAGAAGCAACATGGCAGCTTCTCTACTTCTAATCTGTTGGCTTCAGTTCTCTATAGCAGCAGGGAACACTGTGTGTTTATATTGAGTCTATGCTGAGGGCAGAGGAGGTGAGCTCCAGGAGGAGGTGGTGTATTTTCTCCTCTCAGGTCAGATGCCTGTCAGTGTTTGACACAAAGACAAGTTTAGAAGGTGGGCTAACAGCAGCAGAGCCATCAGACCATGCTCTTTGTGTTATTAGCTGCAGCATCATGTGCTCCATTGGGACCGGGACTCCAGAACATTTTAATCCCATTGCCGTCACATTTTTAAAACCTATTTCAGCAGTTGTTAGATCCTCACAGATCCCTCTTTGCCCGCTACATCCCATTTTCCACATGTATACTTGCTCTTTCTAAAACACTGGTTTTTATTTTCAATATTAATCTGTCATGTGCACATTTAACAAACATAGTGGCTAGTTTTTTGGTTTGTTTTTTTTTTTATTTTTGCCTATTCCAGCTTTAACAGCCACTGACGACCTAAACCAGGGGCGTTGAACTCTTTTTCTATTTTCCTATATTTCATTTACTGATCATGTAAATGTTCATTAAAGCTCAGCATAAATGCATAAACTCAAAGGTTATTATATCAAAAACAGAGAAAACGTGACTTTTTCAGCAAAATACATCATGAAGTGAATAAAAAAAAACAACAAGTGTCTCCATCCACTGTCATTGATCCAACTCCATGAATCAATGCTGTAGAAGATGACAGTGTTTCGGCCTCTGAACGTCCAACTGGGTCATACCTAATGACCAGAAAAAGATGAAAGACTGTATTTTACACCAATTATTTACATATATTGATAGGATTAGTGGATCAGAGGTTATTCATTTTAGATCAGTAGATAGTTTAGGTCACAGGTGTCAAATTCCGGTCCTCGAGGCCTGGTATCCTGCGTGTTTTAGACATTTCCTTCTTCCATCACACCTAAAGTAGCACTGGGTTTTTAAATGCATCTTACTGTGCATTTTATCAAACTAAAAAACTTCAGATATATCTAGATCAGAGATGTCAAATTCATTTCAGTTCAGGGTCCGCGTTCAACCAAATTTGGTCTGAAGTGGGCCGGACTAGTAAAATTATAACATAATATATAACTAATGCCAACTCCAAACTTTTCTCTATGTTTTAGAGCAAAAAAAGTAAAATTATGTTCTGAAAACGTTTACATCTACAAACTATGCTTTAAAACAGTGTGAATAATATGGATAAACTTAAAAAATAAGTTAATTTTAACAATATTCTGCTTCAGTTTATCATTTACACAGGTACATTATAAATTACAGATCACAGTGGATCTACAAATATGCAAAATATTCAATAACAGATAATATTGTTCAAATTGCACTTCTCTAAAGACATTTCAGGTTGTTACCTCCGCCAAGGAGGTGATGTTTTACGGTGCGTGTGTTTGTTACTTTGTTTTTTAGCAACATAACTCAAAAAGTTATGGACAGATCTTGATAACATTTTCAGGAACTGTTAGGAATTGCACAAGGAAGAACTGATTACATTTTGAGGATGATCCGGAAGAAATCCTGCATTCTGGATCACTTTGAAATTTTTGTTAACATTGC
>JAQQZY010000017.1:7386132-7402930 GCA_030068375.1 Ostorhinchus rueppellii | reverse complement strand
GCAAGGCAGCATGGGTTCTCCCCGGCGAGTGATAGACATTCGTACCGCCCAATCAACGGCTACGGAAACCACAACTCACTACGAGAAAATGAATGGGTGGTCTCCAGACTAAATCTCACTTGTGATTTAGTCTGGCACTCGCCAGACTACTTCAGAACTGAAAAATAATTAGAAAAAAAAAAAAAAAATAGATTCAGTTTCCAGGTATGTCCACACATAACACACCATATTTCTTTTAAAACTTTTCTTCTTCACTTGTTGTAACATTTGTCAACATCTGGTTTTTATTTATTTATTTATTCACGTGACTCTAGTTGCAGAAAACGTTCTCTCCATTGCAGTTTTGCATGATTTGCCAATTGGGCTACACCTGAAATACCACCTCTTGCCAGAAGAATAGAGTTTTCATCAAAAAATGAGAAGTTAGGTGAAATCGTTGTTTTCATTTAGGCACATTTTTATGCGCAAGTTATATTTGTATAACTTGAGGGTCAATGGAAAGTGACTAATGTTATGAGGTTTAGAAAGACATGAGTTGGAGTGAAGTTTTAGTCACATTATTTTTAATGACGTATATCCATCTTATTTCTCTACATTGTAAACAAGCGAGGTTTAAAATAAAATTTAGTAAAGGTGACATGACACTAGTAAGAAGTTACCAAATGAAACAGGCGATTAGAGGAAATAAAGTGGCAGATTTAGCTGAATTTCAACATTAGTAGAAACATTTGATGTAATACCAGCTTAGAAGCCAACAGGACTTCATTATTCTTAAATGTTTTAAAGTATAAAAGTGACATATTATTGTTATAGACTGACTTCATGAGCTTTTATGCCAGAAAATACCACTTTTAATACAAACCGTGGATTTGTTTAAATTTTCAATTCACATAAAACTGACTGAGACGGAGCTGTGATAGCTGCGTTATTCAATAAAGCCATTGAACCATTTACATGGCTGACTGCTTCAACATCACAAGGAATAAATCTGACCTGAATGATGATCTGACCGCTGGTGCTGAGGAGGCCAAAGGGGGAGGAGGAAGAATGGGGTTGAGATGATAAGACTCACTTAATGATCCCCAGAGGAGCTGTCAGGACAGAGTTACCCAGAGACAGAGTGGGAGTGGGAGGCGGGCCGCTCAGACCACAGAGGACACAAGGTGCATTAATGTGTTCAACCAACACCGTCCACTTAGGCAGATCACAACTAACCTCTATCCTCAACGGAACGGTCCGGGCCCTCCTCCACACCACTTTCACAAATACACGTCTACCACCCCTCTGCTCTATCACCACTTCATCTGCTTCAATAGACGCCCGATTTATCAAGGGAGACACGACTAGTGCTTTAAACATTTGCAGCCACGAGCGTTTTTTAAAAGTTTCTAAATTATGCTTTCACCTTAAATACCAGACAGTCCAGAACTTCAAGCTTAGGATGTGGAAAATAATCAGTTGGTTGTTTGTGCGTAATCAGAATTTAGTTTGATATGTGTAGGATTTGTTGAGTTACTTATGGGATCTGACATGGGAATTTAGGGCAGGTAGAAGGATGGGGTAAGGGGGCGGGACTATAGAAGTTCGACTTCATCCTGCTCCATTTTAATATAAAATTTTCTTGTTGTTTTGGTTTTAACCCTGTGGGGCTGAAAATCATGTCGGTGTGGCCAGATTAAAGCACTGTAACAAAAAAACTCTGTCACATGGAGCGCTGCCCTCAACTTTACCCAAAAGGGTGGATTTGGAACTCTCTTCCAGCTTTTATTTGGTGCAGATAGTCCACGGAAAACCGAAGACATGATTGTTTTAATTTGATAGTAGAAACTAGGTTTATCCAAGCGTAAATGCGCACTTATACTGGTAGGATGGGATGGGAGACGTTGCATTTCTGTCCATATATTCGTCATTTTACAAACTGGGAAAAATGGTCGAATCAGCCCCCCCCCCAATTCAAACTTGATGATTTTTGTGTATTTTTTGGCCCAATATGTTAATGAAGTAGCTTATAGTGAAATAATTATCGAAGTTGTGCTGAAAAAAAAAAAAGATACCAAGCATGGTCATGCTAAACATTTTTTTATGTGGTATATAGAGACAAAATCAAAATTGTTAAAAAACAAAAACAACAAAAAAAAAAAAACAAACAAAAAAAAAAAAACACAGCCAAAATAGGCTCAGGACTTAAAGGGTTAATGTTATATTTAAAACAACAATATATGACTCAAAGGTCTGAAAATTTTAAGAATGTTATTCCCAAAAAAGATCCTTTCATGCAGACTCATCATTTTACTTTTCATGTACATTATCTGAAACTGTCAGGCTTATTCAAATAATGTTATCGACACAAAATTAACCCTTAAAGACCTAGAAGTATTTTTCTGTTGAATGCTAACTGAATTTTTCCTGCAGTTATCACTATTTATTATTTCGTACACTGTATTTTTTTAGTGAAAGCCAAGTATTTTCCTGTATTAACTTAATGATCGTGTTGATGGTCATAAAAACTCAGAGAAAATCCCGAGGCTGTTTTATGAGAACAGAGACAGCAAAAGCAAATGTGACTTTTTCAGCAAAATATATCATTAACCCTTAAAGACCCAAACAGCCACTGGTGACCAAAACCATCTACTGATCTAAACAGTTTAATACCCGTTGATCCACTAATCCTATTAATACATGTAAATAATTGAGGTAAAATGCAGTTTCTCCGCTTGAAATCATAATCAGATATGACCCATTTGGACGTTCAGAGGCTCCGTAGTGAACATGGAAACACCGTCATCTTCTACAACATTGACTCACCAGTAAAACCCATGGAGTTGGATCGATAACAGTGGATGAACACACTCAATTATTAATATCTTTGCCGAAAAAGTTACTCTTTCTTCAAATTTTTTCTGTTTCTGATATAGTAATGTTCAAATTTACTTTAAGTTTTCATGAATATCTCCATGATCAGTGAATGAAATGTAGGAAAATACATGACTCACACTGAAAAATCCAAAATACAGATGATAATTCTATCATAAATGATGATAAATAACTTAAAAATGCTTGAATATAGAGACAAATTCATTTGAGAACTGACACAAAAGTAGCCCTGGGTCTTTATGGGTTAACTCAATATTAAAATAAGCATCTACAACCATTATCATTTATCACAGCAGAACGTGTCATAGCTTGACTTCGTTTTTGATTTAACCCAAAAAGCCACTGGTGACTAAAAACATACTGACCTAAAATGTTTAATACATTCTGAACCAATAATCCTATCAAAACAGGGAAATAATTCCGGGAAAATGCATTTTTCATCTTTTCAAAGTCATCAGATATGACCCATTTGGACGTTCAGAGGCTCCGTAGTGAACGTAGAAACACCTCATCTTCTTCAACACTGATTCACCAGTAAAACCAATGGACTTGGATCAATGACAGTGGATGGAAATGCTTGTTTTTACAGTGAGTTATTAAAGTTATTAATTTTTACAACTTTACTCAGAGCTTTTATAAACATCTATGATCAGTAAATTATACACTGAAAAACATATGATTTTTACTGAAAAATACAAAATATAGAGGATGATACGTTAGCAAATGGTGCTCAATCATTTAAGAAAGGTTAAAAATTCATTCAGAAGCTGCCACAAAAGTAGCACTAGTTCTTTATGGGTTAAACAATTGAAAGAAAATAGTTCAATGTGATTATTCACCTTTGAGCCAAAATGTCTTATCTCAACTCCAATGTCCTGAAAATCTAAAACTGTGAAAAACTTTTGTTTTCCCTCCATCCAAGGACATTGTTTCATCATCACTCCTCCAAACAGCGGCATAATCATGTAGTTCAATCTTGCGCTGTCAATCAGCCAAAAGAGCAGCTGTCACTTTTTTCTCAGGTGGTGTCAGTCTTATTTTCAAAATAAAACCCGAGCATCTTTCAGCTGAAGACCAGCATTTGACGCGTGTTGAACTATTGAGACAAATTCTTTCAAACTTTAAATGTGTTTAGTCTCCACTACTCTGCTCCAGTGTGTCTCCATGTAAAATTTACATGTGTATCTCCACCACAGGGCCTTAAATACAGGAGCCCGGCCAAGAGAGGGACAGAATTTGCAAAGGAGAGCAAGACTGAGCGCAAGAGAGGGGAGAAATTTCAGGACATTTCATCATTTAGACTGGAAGGCGAGATATGGGGGTGGATGTGGGGGTGGATGTAGAGGCAGGGTCAGGCTCACAGGTGCAGCCAGATTCCTACTTAACCTCATCACAACTTCATCAAAGGCTACAGGTGACCTTGTTTCCCATTCAACGAAGAGAAATGAGAAAAGGTGCAGCACTCCTCAGCTTTATCTTACCAGTGCTGCTATAATTCAATTAAATCTGTGACACAAAGGTGAGGACAATTGATGCCTCGAATTGGAGAAACACCCCGCCAGATTAATTACCCCTCATTGGCTGGTTTAAACGGCTTTTAAAATGTAATCTGCCTGAAATCGTAATAATACCATCAGTAATCGAACACAAAAGCGAGCGCTCTGGATCTATTTCCATCTGTGCAGGATTAATAATGGTTCATTAGTATTAATTAAATCACGTCTACTGTTGGACAGCGAGGTATAAGCGAGACGCAGAAAGAGATATGAAGGGTTGGAGAAAAAAAAAATTAACTACAAAAAAGCAGATCCTTTCTTGCATCTTGTTTGCTCTGCGTTCGGCCGTTTTAATTTCCTGTGTAATGCAACTTTAATCAGAAAAGCGAGCGAGCACTTGTAATTTTGTAATGAGCTCATTAAAATCTGTTTTTGCAGGCATGTGAACTCATCACTTCAGCAATCACCTCGGTTTTATACGAACATTTGACACAGGTTTAAATATATAAAAATCATGAATCAGTGCTCCTGTTTTATAGGTAATCATACAAGTAAAGCAGCACTGTAATGCAGGGTAATTAATCAGTTTTATAGGTGCATTCCGACAGGTGACAGGAACCATAAAAACATTTGTGAATTAACTGGCATATTTCAGATGGATTCAAAAACCTTCTTGATTGAACCCATGGGAAAAAAAAAAAAAAAAGGAAGCTTTTACAGTAACACCACAAACGCTGCAGTGAATTTTCTGGCCAAGAATTCCCTGCATTCAGCCAAAAAAAAAAAGCAAGCAAGAAAGAATGAACACCCTTTTATCTTTAACAAACTATTAAAACAAAGCAGCTCATTCTGAACAGCACTGCATTACAGAGAGCATGAACTGACAGGGAGAGCGCACATGCAGCCACATCACATACAGATGATCACACACATTCATACACACACACACATATACACAGAGAGATAGAGGAAGAGAGAGAGAAAGCTACAGATGCAAACCAAGGTAGCTTTGTAATCCAAATCAAAGATGCAAAGAGTGAAACTGTACCTTCCGCTCACGCACAGCTTCATCCTGGAGACAGAGATAAAAATCCTGCTGCCTGAGCCTCGGCAGAGATGGAGAAAACCCCTCTCTGTATGCTATCTGGATTGGCTTACCCAGCTCTCCCTAAAGCTCAGAGAAACCCCACCACATGTACACCCCACCACCGCCGCCGCCACCACCACTACCACCACTGCCGCCGCCGCCACCACCTCCACCACTCCAACAGCAACAGCAGCAGCAGCAGAAGCAGCAGTAAGGAGGGAAGACAGAGGGGAGTGAGACTGTGCAAGAGTGGAAGAGAGAGACAGAGAGGAAGAGTGGGAGGGAAGGAGCTTAAAGGAAGAAGACAGGGAGAAAGCGGGGGCGTGATGATGGAGCCCTGAAAGATTTGAGCAGAGAAGGGAGAGAGGGAAAGAGAGAGGGAGGGAGAAGCTTACCTGATAGCGTCTATGTTGTTCATGTCTTCGTCAGGCACCTAACAGAAATGACAGCACATTAGTTAGAAGGGGACCCATCAAGAAAAAAAAAAAAAAAAACAAAAAAACAAACTGGCCCAGAAGGTGCCAGCAGTGAAGAGCCGCACGCACTTATCTGAAGAGAAACAAAACCACATACATATTCAGTAGGCACGCTCTCTGATTCTCTCTGTTTTTGTTTATGTTTCTCTCTAGCCTCTCTACTCCCCCCTCCTTCCCTCTGCCTGCTCCCTCATTCGCTCCTTCCCCTCTGCTCCATCCCTGCTCGAGAGCAAACCCATGCAATGCTCATCATCATCATCATCACCACCATCATCATCATCATCGGGCTGCACCCCGGCCGACTACATCTGTGCTTACTTGAGGTGAGAAGAGAACGATCATTTCATACTAGGAGTGTGAGAGGAGAAAGTGAGAAAGAGGAAAGGAGGGAAAAGAGGGAAGTAAGTAAGAAGGAAAGGAGGGAGGGAGGGAGGAGAGCGGAAAGCTCCATTGCAGCCAGACTGCAGATACATGGCAAGCCCCCCCATGAGGGATACTGGCAGCAACTCAATATCCCCGTCGAGGAGAGAAAGGGGATGTAAAGACGAGATAGAGAAGTGGTGGTAGTGGCGGTAGGGGGAAAGAAAAAAGGGGAGTTGAGGAGGGGGGGGTGGGGTGGGGTGGGGAAACAGGTGGTCCAATCTGTTGAATGTTCCATCTCATGTCCTGGGCTGTTAAGACGAATTCGTTTCATACAGGTCTGCTGGCCCTCTTCTGAAGGTAATGAATTATGCATAATCTTCAGAATATTCCCCATGAATTATCGTTTCATTCAGATTTAGGGTGCAGGTCTGATCAAGTGTGGCATCCACGCTGTTACTTTTTCATGTCTCACGTGGATGTTTAGCAAATACTGGAAAATCCATCTGTAGCTGTGAAAGGGGAGTGGGATTGTGTCTGTGTGCGCTTGGTGTTATTAATTAAGGAAGCAACCGTTGCAAATAGATTATTATGTCTTTAGGGTCAGCGGGAAACGTAGCTCAGAGTACCAGCGGAAGGGAAAGTGCTTTCAAGCTCTGGGAGATGCTTAACGAATTGAGTTTGTGTCTTCAACAGAAGGTTGTGTGCCTGTGAAGAATTTTCCGTTACCGCGCTCACACAAGTACAAGGACTTGTGTGAGGAGATGGAACTTTGCAGCGAGACACACACACTCACTACACTACACTGAGATGAACACCAACAGACTCACATGCCTGCCTCACAGCCCCCACACCACCCACCTTTTTTCAAGCAGTTGCTAAGGTGACGGCAAAGGCTGAATTTTAATCAGACAATAAATTAAGGCAATGTGATCTTCTCCTTTATTATTAAATGGCAGTGGTGCTGATTCTGAGATCTGTCAGGTATGTTTTGGATCCAAGACAAGGGCACTGACAGACTGCAGATCAGCTTTCCAACTCTGTAAACATGTTGAGTGGCTTCTTCAGACATGCTTTACACTGTCCGAGATGTAGTGGTAGCGTTTAAATAGCACACATTAAGCCATCAACTTAAGAATTCTATGCGTTTTATAGCAGGAAATAAATCCAGTAATGTAAAATTGTTTAAGTATGCATTATCAGCAGCCACTGATGCGAATGTCATGCTTAGATTACAGGAATTTGTGATGCAGCAATTGGTAATCGAGCCTTCATTCAGGCCTGTTTCTGTGAAATGCACGTCACTTCTAGAAGTATGGAAAAACCACCAGTTGCTATTTACGAGAAAAAACAGTTGTATAAACAGGTTATCTGCAGACATTTTAGCAAGGTTATGTCTAAAGCTGAGTAAATGATGGATGTCACAAAATAAATGCTGGTGAGTGGGCTGAGTCACTAAATGACTGCATTGTTCGGTGGAGATTGTTTGCGTGGAGGAGCTGGTGACGGGTAGAATGCTAATGAGCACACCACAGAGTCTGCTCTCAGGTCAGTATGAAATACCAGTGCTGTGCTGACTTGCATAATCACTTTTCTGAACTCATTGATCAGCTGATTGGTCACATGTCTGAATGGATCACATGGCCAGCTCACACCTCAGGTCTGAAGTGGGTTTTAGCGACAGTGTGGCTGAGTGGATGGCAGTGTGGGCTGTTCTGTTAGTCAGATGGTCTATCACCTCAGCAGAGTTGAGGAAGCTACTTTGAAAGAATAGCCGTGCAAACTACCATCTAATTCACACTGGAAGATGCTGAACAACCACAGAACTAACTCATGGAGAGATGTGGTTTGGTTAAATACACGGTGTGTTTTGTGCTAGTAGGCGTCTTTCACTCGAAACAGTAGCAGATGATTTCCCCATGGGGACAATAAAGTATATTTTATCTTTATCTTGTCTTATTTCAATTGCAGCACATTGAAACTTCCACAAATTCTGTTGTTACATGTTATTATCATAACTTTATACAGTCTAAAACTGTCAGTCAGAGGATTTCAGGTAACTTCACAAACCACTTGTGTAATTTCATTCTGGTGAAAAAAACACAACAGACATTAAACACTAGTGTTAAATAACAAATCAACAAATATGGATGAAACAAATATGTCAAACTTTAGTTCAGGGGCCACATACACCCAATTTGACCTCAAGTAGGCCGGAACAGTAAAATAATACTAAAATAACTTATAAATAATGACAACTCTAATATTTTCTTTTGTTTTAGCACAAAAAAGTATTACATTTCCAAAATATCGTTAAACAAAAAATGTGACTGACCTGAAATTTCTTAAGAAAAATGGTTGCAAATTTTACCATATTATGCCTCAGCTTATTATTTACTCACGTGCATTACAACTTATAGAGACCACACCTGATCTACAAATACACAAATCATTCAGTTGCAGGAGTCTGGTATTATAAAATATAGAATTTAGCTCTGGGATCAATACAACTCGACTGTCTTCTGTGTAATCTTTGCAAATTCATCCTGGGGGCCAGACTGAACCCTGTGGAGGGCTGGTTTCGACCTGGGTATATGTTTGACACCTGTGATCTACAGTGAAAATGTGGAATGCGCTGTTACAGGTTAAGAAATTAAAATTTGTCCAGATTCAAACATTTTTGGAATCTTGAAATACAACATAAGTCCACAAATCAAGAAGGTAAAATAGGTGTTGCCATACTGTACGGTCAACTAAAACTACCAACAAACAATCAATTAAATGCCAAAAAACTCCTCACAACAAGAATTTAAAAACAAAACAAGCTAACAGTCCGAAACCAGTGTACGTCATGAATAATTTAATAAAACAGACCAACGAGACAAACTTTCCAGAGCGAAGCTAAAACTAAGCGCCAACAGTAAAAGTGTTATTTCTCCACCGCTAAAACTCACTAAACACAAAGAACAGCAAAATAAATGTCTCATTATGAAGTCTTACCTTTGTTTCTGATCATAACTTAGTTTTATACGAATAAAGCTTCTGCTCTAAGCTAATCCATTGTCTTGTGTTACACTGAAATGATTCCCATCGGAAACAAATAAACCAGGGTTCAACAGGTTGCGGATAGAAATGGACCAATCACATGTCAGTAAAACAAAACGTGCACGTGGCCGTGCTCGAGCTGATGTGAAGTTCAAAATGAAGAAACAACCTGATTTAAGTGAACATAATGTGGTTGAGTCAAAACTTCTGGTTTGAGTATTTCAGAAACTGCTGATCTCATGGGATTTTCACACACAACTGTCTATGGTGTACAGAGAATGATCCAAAAAAAAAAAAAAAAAAGAAAAGAGAAAATATCTAGTGAGCAGTAGTTCCCTGAGTGGAAGTGTTTTAGTGATGCCTGAGGTCAGAGGAGAATGGGCAGTCCATGCTCATATAAAGGCAACAGTAACTCTAATACCCACTAGTTACAACCAAAGTATGGAGAGGAGGATCTCTGAACATGTGACATGTTGATGCTTGAAACAGATGGGCTACAGCAGTAGGAGACCTCCCTGGGCACCACAGGTAAGAACAGGAAACTGGGGCTACAGTTACAGCATTGGCTACATACAGTATATGCCATGAAGAATTAAGGCAGATCTGAAGGTAAAAGGGAGTTCAACCCAGTATTAGCAAGCTGTACCTAATAAAGTGGCCACTGTGTGCATTTAATACATACAGTATTGGAAAACCCTTTCGGATACCATAAAAATTATACACAATCTCAAATATGAACATGAAATATTGGTGGAGAATTATTTTCTGTGTTTCAAAAGCCACTTTTTAACTAGAAAAAAAATAACTAAACTAAATTCTTGACAGTCTCAACATGTCATGGCCTGGATGTATTTCATTATCTTATTAAAACATCCAGTTTTGACCTTGATGGAACAGTGCATGTGCAGAAGGGAGCGTGTGGATTTGGAGAGTGGAACAATACTTGGCAGAGTTCAACGACTTAAAAGTGAGTCTTAATGCAATTTATCACAAGTGGATGGGATGTCCAAAAACGTTTTTCCGCCACTGTATATTATTGTCTACTTTTTCATTCAAGGAGTGATGTTTTGCTTTTTAAAATGCAATTATGTATTTTCAAACATTTCCCTGTGCTCTACATAAACTGTAAATGCTCTGCTTGGATCTGGATTCTTCATTAATTCAACTCCACAGGTCCATCTTCAATCCTATTTCTGAGTAATGACACTAGAAAGGTCGTTTTGAGCGCTGGCCCTTTAAATACAAATGAGCCACTTCAGGCCCCGCCCCCTCCAGGTTGTTGTCATGTGCTGCTCTGTCCTGTTCACCCAACAACTGAACATTTTAGGTAAATGACTCTTTATGAACTATTATGGTCCAAATACACAAATAAATGAACCAAAGACTAATAAAAGTGGGTTTAGCACAATATGAGCCCTTTAATGCACATCTGCATATGCAATGGCAATTAAGTTAAATCTAATTTAATGTAAATGTAGGGTTTCCAAAAAATGTGTTTTGTGAGGTCACAGCAACCTTGACATTTGACCTCTGACTACTAAATTGCAGTAAACATTTGTGCTAGATTTCAAGAAACTCCACCACGCTGTTCTGAGGTTGTTAGAGTTTTAAACATAATGGAGACTAGAGACACAGACACATCTTAAAAGGGGTTATATTTAGCAGAGCCCACTTTTATTAATCTTCGGTTCATTTATTTGTGTATTTGGACCCTAATAGTTCATAAAGTTTGAATTTGAACCCTTCAGGTGCTGCAAAACTATCTTTATTTTCATTTTTGGTGAAAAATCTAATGAATTTCTACAACCAGTCTATAACTACAGTAGTTACGTTACGACATTTGCCCATATAAGGTCAACACTTCCGGCCAACATTTCTCTGAGTACGACATAACTGTTTATCAGCAGCAGCGGTTGTAGTAAAAACTGAAAATATGCCCAAAATTCAAGCCTATTACCTAAAATGTTCAGTGGTTGGTTGAGCAGGACAGAGCAGCACAGCCAACAACCTGGAGGGGGCGGGGCCTGAAGTGGCTCATTTGCATTTAAAGGGCTGGGTAAACCACTTTTCTGGTGTCATTACTCAGAAACAGGGTTGAAGATGGACCTGTGGAGTTGAATTAATGAAGAATTCAGACCCAAACATAGCATTTACAGTTCATGTAGACCACAGGGAAATGTTTGAAAATGCATGATTACATTTAAAAAACAAAATATCACTCCTTTAAGACATATAGTATGCATTATATAAGAAATACGATACACAATATGTACTCTAACAAAAGCTTCCACTCTAGTGCAAAATATTTCCTCTAGTAGAATTTAATGATTCTTCTCAGGCTCCATATGTCTGCCCTTTTGTACATGTCCTGTAGAAAGGTCAGGTGAGAGGTGGAGGCTGCATGATGGTCAGGGTGGAGAAAAAAGGGAGCAGTGCTGGTTAGAACTGTTCAGCTACAGTAGAAATAAAAATCAAAAGTTATTCCTTTCTTCTCATTATTTAGCCAGTGGTTTAGTCTGTAGTTTCAGTACTTAAGTCGAACAAACCATACGGTAAAAAAAAGTCACTTCACTTCTTGAATTATTACACAAACATGAAGCTGAACTACCGGTGCACTCAGGCCTAAAGGCGGAAACAGTTTAATCTCTGAATGGATTTGCATGTAACTGATGCCATTTTAACAACTATGATAACCTTGTATTTCTCTCGTCTCAATAATTATTGGATGGATTGCAGTTACACTCTACATCTAGTGCCAACATCAGATCCAAATTTCACTTATGATTAAATAATGCTGTACTAATGCACATTTAATTGGTAAATATGTCTTCTTTTATTGTCATTTTCTACTTTTTTTAATGTTGATAATTTTCTTCTAGGGTGCCACTGTAAAAACAAAACCCATTTTCCACCCCTCTTTGTCCTCTAAATAATGAAGCTGGAAAACAATCAGAAACAGCTCAATCAAATCATCAAAAAACATCATTTATTCAGATATTTTGTGAAAAATAATTTCTGTTTCAATCACAACATATGTTCAGAGGCCTGGCTTTGATTAAAGGCGGGGGTGACTTTCATCACTCACCATGTTGATGCCCCTGGGCAGAGAGACAGATCTGTAGGGGTATCTGGGGAAGTCATGATGAAACTCCAGAAAAGGACTCTTCATGTTGAACCCTTGACAGAACTGCGGAGGAGGTGGAATCACGGTTTTCTCGTCTATCTCCAAAAGCGGCGGCGCTTCTGCTTTTACCTCCAGGTCATGTGGCTCATCCTCTCTCCTCACTGTGTCGATGTCAGTTTCCAGATACTTTTTCTGTGAAGGGTCAGGAGGACTTGGCTCTTCTCGGATCTTCTGCTCGGTTACAGAGCTCTGCTGCTTGGCCATTGAGCGGGGCAGCCTGGGGCTCTGCTGGGTCACACTTTGGATCGTGTCGTAAAGCTGAACTAGTTCTGCGGTGGTGCTGGTGGAGCTGGAGGGGGAGACTGGTTTCCCAAATGCCTGAAGGCTGTTTGGGTCGAGCACATTGGACGTCACTTCATCCAGAAACTGCGAGAACTTCAGTTTGGCGTCAACCCTTTCCTCCAGCAGCCACTGTAGTTTTACACTCTTCGTGCTGGCATTTGTCTGTGTGGAGCCCCTCCCATGATGCACTCCTCCCCTCTCTGGCCATGCATGGACTTTGTTATGATTCCTACCTCCTCGCTGCTCGGCCTGAGGGTAATTTCTGCCTCTTCTCTCCTCTCTAAGTCGACTCTCGAAAACTTCCTGGCTCTGTTTCTTGATGGAGCTGTGCAGGAGGCAGGTCACTCCAGAGCTCCAGCTGTGCAGGCTGCTGGTCCCAGTGCTGCCGGTCCTGTTGCTGCCTATGGTGCTACTCGGGCTGGACGGCAGGCTCGAGGATGAACAGTTAGACGAGGGGTCGATCTGATCTTCCAGCCAGACCTCTTCGCTGTTAAACACAGGGCTGAATGCAGAAGAGGAGGCCCAGGGTTTGTGCTGTGGTCTCCCCTGCTTGGCTGTGCCTCTCTGGTGGAGGAAGAAGGTGGTGTTGCTTGTTCCATCCATCAGGACGAGTGGTATCTGGATGGTTCTGCTCTTTCCCTAAATGTTGCAACTGGCAGATGATCCACGGTTCAGTGGACAGCTCCCAATTTTAGAGAGTTCTACCCCAATCCTACCTCATTATTGTGTAAGCCTGACCTAGTAGAGATCCAATACATTTTACTCTAGGCTGAACAGATGGCCTCCGTCAATGCCAGAATAACCCCCTACTATGTCAGACAAGGACATCAGTAAGTTAAAATTTAATGCAGAGAATGAAGAGGTTCAGTTAAGTCAGCCGAACAAAACTTGCAGTGATTTTGTTGTTGTTGTTGGTGGTGGTGTTGTTGTGGTTTCTGGCCTTCAGTACAAACCTCTGCTTCTAGTGAGATATTCTGAGGCTAAAATCAGCACCGGAGAAAATCTCAGATGGTTTGCCATTAATCTGCAGAAGCTTCAGGTTCAGGTTTAATGAGAGAAATAGTACAATGCCAGCAAGTGTCTCTGTTAGTTGAGCAGGGCTTACTCTGAGGGTGTTGTTCTTAATTAGATCATCTATTGATAGCAGAGTCAGGCAAAGCTTTTTCAGCTCTTTCCAGGTCAGCGGACGTAGAAAAGCATCGATCCAACCGAGCACATGGACAAGCAGATAGAAAAAGAAAAAAAAAACAAATGGGAAAAAAATGGAAGAGCTTGTTAAATAACAGTTTACCATATGCCTCATTAACAGAAGATTAATGCTTATCGAAAAAAAGTCAAATCAATCAATAAATGTAGCCTTGAAAATTGTACAGTTGAATTAATTCATATTTAACCGTGGCGTCTTCTGCTGACTTATTTAAAACATCCTGTGTATATAATCTGCATTACAAGGACAGCCTTCACATACAGAATAGTTTATTCATGTGGGCATACTGTAGCTGTAATGTTCATCAATATTCAGGTGGTTACATAACTGCATCAATAACACCTCTGTTAGTTGGTGTATGGGAGGAATGGAGGAGATCAGGATTGGTGAATGAGTGGCAGCCGTTTGACAGAAATATGGGGGGGGAATCACCAATAAACACCAAACAAGGTCAGCTGGACTCTCCTCAAAATGAGACCCTAATCCAGTCCAGTGGTTAAATAATGAATGCTTGTACAAGACTGAACTGAAAAAGTGGGCTCATTAGTGTCTTTACATCCTCTAGAATATGCAACAAGGGGAAACCACCCAGGGTAGCATGCAGAATTCCAACTCCTGGTCTTTTTCAATGTGCAAAGGACTGTACCACAGGCTACAAAGATTTCATAAGTATAAGACTTTTAATATTCCAGGCCATTATGATCATAATTTGATGTCTGAGCATAAGACCACAGAGGAGACCTTCAGCTTGTCCTATCTTTTACCCAAAGACTCTACTCGGATCAGACAGGGATAATATACTGTAGTGTGCATCTTGTCATGCAGGAGCCAGACTGTTTCAGTCTCCTGGGGTATCATTAGCGGCGCATCTGATATGTAGGGTTTTAGCCATGAATAGGTGGCCTCGGTGCGCATGCGCTCCTCCAAACTTGGGCCCCATAACCTGCCTTCTGCTGCAGCCAAGCCAACTCACAGGACACCCTGGGGACCACCCTGTCTGGTACCTGGGAGGATCACCAAGCCTTCAATACAAAGACATATCTCTATAACATTTTCTCCCCTTTTGGTTCTTTCTGCAGGCCCTCTCTATTGTGCCTCCATTTCTCACAATTTTCAGACTTTCCAGGCAGGCTCAGGCCTTTGCTATGATGAATGTCTTTAATAATCTCTTTTCAATCTCAGGAGGTGGAGCGGGGTGGGAGCCAATTTAGAAGTATCGCCCTGACGGGAGAGACTGTCAGCCCGTGGCTGCCCAGAGGTAATGGTGCTGAAATGGATTCCTGCTACAAGCGCAGAGGTGGAGATAATTGGTGATGCTTGCTTGCTCAGTGGTTGCACACTGCTTTCTCTTGCTGGCTAGTTGTGTTGCTGCCTGGCTAGGGTAAGCGTCTGCAGGGGCCAAATCTGTGTCCCTTACTAAGCCGGTAGAGTGGACTCAACGCCACAGATGATCAACTCCGGCCGTGAAGACACATGGCTTTGTGCCGCTCAGCTGTTTATATGGCAGAGTGTCTTGTCTCATCGAGGCCTGCCCTTCCTGTCAGATCAGGACACTGCTGTCGCCCATCTGTCCAAACAGCACCATGCTAAACACTGACTGGACAGGAGGTCTGACCGGACAGCATCTTACTCTCAAGAGTTATTGTAGTTTTGAAAGCTTCAGGAGCTTTTGTTTTCTTTTTGTATCTTTTTCTTTTCAGTTTTTTAAAAAATTATTTGCAAAAAGTTACAAACAGATTTAGACATACAACAGCAGTGGATAACACATAACATGGAATATATGCGAGGGTTATTGGACATATGACGATGTATACAATACGCAGATCTTACAAAGACAGCTACATTTTTGACAAAGACAACTTTGGTGTGTGTGTGTGTGTGTGTGTGTTTGAGGCATTTGAGAGATTGTGTGTGTGACGGATGTGTGCATGTTTTAATTGAATGAAATGGTTTATGTGGTCTGAAGGTATGACACTTACAGTTCCAGGTATTATGGTTTGGGTGTAGGTGGGGCTTACTGGAGAGGGGAGGAGCTTACAATTGATTCAGTTGAGGTCCCATCCAGCCGGGGGGGTGTCAAGGCATCCAGGGGAGTATCTTTTTCTTTTAATGTAAGTTTAGTTTTGGTTAGTTTTACAGGTCTAGAGGAACTAACTTGTTTTGGATTCACATTTGTTTTTAATTTAACTGTAGTTCATTTTAAGTGTTTGGATGGTTTTACTTTTATTTTGAGGAATTGACATGTTTTAATTTCGTTTTTATTTTGCTGTATAGTTTTCAAAAGGAAAATCTTGATTTATAGCTGTAGAATACAGGATTAAAGAATGCTGTTCAATAGGGTTACAAAAGCTTTAGTTTAATTGTTTAAAGGTAATGTGAAAAACCATTATATTCTGTTCTGTTTCTTTTTTGTTTTTTTTTTAGCAGGACAAATTGGTACAGTCATTTGATGGTGAAATTGAAAATAAAGCTAAAACATACCTTCAAATATATTTCATTTCACTTTGTGTTGAATCTTTCATTGCAGTTTTAGTTTCATTTTGATTTTTTAGAACTGCCCTCTGAGTTTTAATTTAATTTAAAGGTTCAGATTGGTATGAGCTCCTGTTGGATTTTGGTCGTTTGGTTCCAGTTTAGATTCTAATATTAAGACTAGAAAAGCACTCGGAGAGCGCAGACCTCTTCCAAGATAGTGTTTGTATTTTTTTTTTTTTTTTAAGGTAGTGTTTGTACTTTTTTTAAGGTAGTTTTTGTATTTTTAAGGTAGTGTTTGTATTTTTTTAAGGT
>JAQQZY010000017.1:7300393-7322445 GCA_030068375.1 Ostorhinchus rueppellii | reverse complement strand
GGATGGTAACAAACAAACAAACGCACAGTAAAACATAAAGGTAATCACTGGTGTAAAAACCATTTCAATTCAGGCTCCACACATCTCAAACGGATCAGAACCAGTAAAATACTATTGGAGTAACCTGTAAATAATTTTTAAAAATGCAAATTTTCTCTTTGTTTTAGTGTAAAAAAAAAAAACTAAACTAAAATTACATGAAAATGTTTATATTTACAAACTATCCTTTTACAAAAAAATGTGAATAACCTGAACTTTGTTACTTCCCACCTCTGTAAATACATTTATCAAGCACAGGAAACACATCAGTCTTAAATAGTCCGTATAAAGTGCAACTGTATGAAACGTGCCTTTGCATAAAGTACATCTATATGATTAAAATAGTTTATAAAAGTGCATCTGTATAAACGTCCTCTTACTTGGATTTAATTTTTTTTTAATGCTGGTGACTGTGGAGTGCATCGGTGGTTTAGATAATGGATGACTTTTGGGGAAAAGCTATTGATGAGTCTGGTGGTATGTAAAGAGAAGTGGTGAACAAGGAAAGTGAAAGAAAAATTAGGGAAATGTGGGGTTCTTTATAAAAGCGGCTTTTTGAAACTAGAAAAGGAGGGACATAATTTACACGTTTTATTCCAGTTGTTCCAAACAGTGGGGCCCCTGTACACCGTGTCTATTCTAACTGTTTCTTCTCTGTCTTCTTTCCAACTGTGTGTGCTGTGGCGTGTGTTACAGACGGTCTGTTTTGTTGTGTGAAACATTTTGTAGGGGGACAACTTTATATCATGAGAGGTAAGAAAACTGTTCCATTTTATGGTTGTACTTCAGCAAATTTGTGAGAATATTCCACATACTGTCGTGCTCACGCATTCGGTTGAAGTTAAAGGTTAAACATGAATAATTCAGCTGCAATATTTCTTTACCCTAAAGCAGGAACAGGATTGGTTTTATAGGTCATGAGTTCATTTGTTTAGAACCCCTATTTCACAATAATAATCCTAACTTTATTTATATAACAGCATTTATAGTCACAGACTGATGAAAATAAGACAAATACAATGAGATAAATAAAATCGAGTAGAAGGAAAAATTAAAGAAAAGAGTAAAAACATAAGAAATTACAACAGAATTGTGACTGCTCTGTGATCTCATAAAGTTAAGCTCCTAAGATGCAGCTATGTTTGTGGCTTTGTTAAAAAAAAAAAAAAAAAAAAAAAAACTGTCCACCACAAAGGACGTTCCATAAAAATAAAAAAAATCAGAAAAAAACATTACATCATGATTTTTCCCAATCTAGGCAATTATTTCATTTAAAAAGCCCAAACTTGTACTTTCATGGGTCTCAGGAGGTTAAAAACATTCTTAATACAATCATATATACAAAAAAAAAAAAAAATACAAAAGGCATTTCAACTTTAGCCTAATTTTGAGTTATAAAATCAATTTAAAAAAAACAAAACTCGATACTATTTTTTCATAATTCCTGCATGACAAGGTTAAAGTTATGTGTATTTATGTATTTATTTGTACAAATAATGCACACTGATACCCTACAAATGCTGTTTTTCCAATTGCTACATATCATAGTTTTAGAGTATTTATTTAATTTATTTTAAATTCAACACTGTAAATCCTTATTGACCCTAAAAATAAATCTAAATCACTTTTTTTCAGCTGTGCCACCTTAAAGACTTAGATCTGCTTTTTGTGGAAAGTTTCAGATCAACTTTTCTTGCACATTTTCTTTCTTTGGTGATTTATCCCCATTATAATATGATCCTGTTGTAATATGATTATGTATTTTCCTGTATTTAATTTACTGATTATTGAGCTCAGAGTTAATCCAAAGGTTATTTGATAAAAACAGAGACAATTGAAGAAAAAGTGACTTTTTTTCAGAAAAATATATCATTAATTGAACATAAAATCTAGCGTCTTCAACCACTGTCATTTGTTAAACCTGCATTTTATCGGTGAATTAATGCTGTAGAAGATCCCAGTGTTTCTGTGAGTACTGTGGAGCCTCTGAACGTCCAAATGGGTCATATCTGATGACCATGAAAAGATGACAAACTGCATTTTACACCATTTACATTCACAGGTGATGACACATTTTAGTTCAGTCGATGCTTTTGCTCATCAGTGGTTGTTTAGATCTTTAACCCATAAAGACCCACTGCTACTTTAGTGTCAGTTCCCAAGTATATTGCACCCTATATTTAATCTTTAAGTGATTTATCACCATTTATTGTAATATTATCATCTGTATTTTGCATTTTTCAGTGTAAATCATGTATTTTTTTTCCTGTTTAATTTACTGATCATGTAGTTGTTCATAAAAGTTCAGATTACCAGAAACCTGACAAAAAAGTGACTTTTTCAGTAAAATGTATAATTAACTCAGCATTTAACAAAAGTGTGTCCATCCACTGTCACTGATCCAACTCTGTGGGTTTTACTGGTGAATCAATGTTGTAGAACAGGGGTGTCAAACTCATTTTAGTTCAGGGGTCACGTACGGCCTAATATGGTATAAAGTGGGCCGGACTAGTAAAATAATAGAAATAAAAGGTTGATACTTTTGAGTGAAAAAATTTAAATTCCATAATGAAAATGTTTATATGTACGAATTGTACTTGAACTTAACATGAACTATTATGAACCTGAAAATTCTTAAGTAAAATAAATGCAATGTTAACAATAATAAGCCTTAGTTTATCATTTATACATGTGGATCTACAAAAACACAAAACGTGAAATAACAGGCAAAAATATGATTACAATTCCTCATATTTCTCTAAAGAGATTTCAGGTTATTCACTTTTTTTTTTTTTTTTTTAAATAAAAGGCTAGTCTGTAAATGTAAATATTTTTGGTGTAATTTCCCCCTTTTTTACACTAAAACAAAGAGAAAATGTTGCAGTTTTCATTATTATTTCTAGGTTATTATGATAGTATTGGACTGGTCTGATCCACTTTAGATTGAATTGACCTAAAATGAGTTTCAAATCCTTGATTGTTCATATCTTAAGTGTCATTTTTGCAACTACGAAGCTTCTGAACATCCAAATGGGTCACATCTGATGACCATGAAAAGATGAATAACTGTATTTTACACCCGCATTAGTTGTAGTGCTTCAGAAGTTGTTCGATTGGTAGATGATTTGGTTCCTTTTGGCTGTTTGGGTCTCTATGGGTTAATAGAAGATGCAAAGGATGATGCTGAATTTGTGTATCCCAGCTGTGATATGGGCTGCAGTTCTGTTATTTGGCCACTTGATGGCACTCACTAGCCACCCTCCCTCCCTCTCCTCTCCTAGACACCTATGTGAAGCTGACCATGCTGGACTCCAAGGGGAAGGAGATGTCCAAGTGTAAGACCGCTGTGTGCAGAGGCCAGCCAAACCCCACCTATAAGGAGACCTTCATGTTCCAGGTGGCGCTCTTCCAGCTGTCTGAGGTGTCTCTGGTGGTGTCAGTGTTCTGCCGCCGGAGCAGCATGAGGCCCAGGGAGAGGCTGGGCTGGGTCTCCCTGGGCCTCAACAGCAGCAGCGAGGAGCAGCAGAGCCACTGGACGGAAATGAAGGAGGCGGAGGGACAGCAGGTCTGCCACTGGCACACACTCACCGACACATAGGAGCCAGACGTGTGACTGAACTCTGACTTACAGCACTCCCCTAGAGTTCAGGGGCAACAGGAAGGAAGCACCTTTTGAAATAAGTGTGTGTTGTGTGTGTGTGTGTGTGTGAGGACGGGCATGTGTTCCCCGTCCTCACTGCCAGAGACTGCATGAATACCCTTTAATCTGTCAGCCAGCCACTTTAGGCTGAGGCGGCCACGTTGACTTTATTGGCAGAGGTGTGAGCTCCAGCCTTTTTCCTGACAGAACAAGGTAATAACAGGCTGAAAATCAATGAAATTAGGACTAAACCGACAAAAAAGACGAAAGAAAATGCAAGTCTTCAAATCCTTCTTGCCTCCACAGCAACAACTGCATGTACAGGAAGTGTTTACAGACATTTTCTGTCTTTGAATAGTGGACCAAAGAGCTCGGTCCAGGACTAGCAAACTCCTCCCTGATTCTTCTGGGCTTTTCTGGATTTCAGCTGCCACCAGCATACCAGACATTTCTCTATCAGTCATAGCCATTGACAAAGAGAATGCAATGAATAGACTGTTAAAAAGGGCCTAATACATGCTGCAACTATGCTTACAAGCAATGCTTTGTACAGTTTGTTTACATGCACATGACATTATGCAATATTCCATTCATTGGTTTCCTCTTTTGGATTGTTACTCATCAGTGTTTTGGACTCTTTCTGGGGTATAAACGACTCAAAGGCAGGATCTTTTATATTGTGGTCTTGCATAACACACTGTGCGTCTGACGCCACTTTAAACGAGAAGAATGAAATCCTGCCTCGTGCTTCCAGAGTCTCTGTGGATTCTTACAGAATTGGACACAGCTCCGCATGCCACCGGTATCAAAGAGCGGCTTCCCTTCCTGTGTAATACAGATTGAGCCCGTTTCACCATTCAGCCTTTTGACAACTCAGCCATGTTCATTCATGTAGAAACACGGTGCTTCCCGCTGAGGGGGAATATGCAAGAGCTCGTACAGACCAATAAACCTGGAGGTATCTCCGAGGCCGTTTCCTCCGACGACAGTGAAGAGAGCAGGAGATGAGGAATACAGGAAAAGGGCAAATCACATTTCCTCATCACGAGCCAGTGGAAGATGTATTATGAAATGAAAGCTTAAAATAAATAAAAACTTTGTCCAGAGATGTGAGAAATCTGATTATACTTGTGCTGGAGTAAAGCCAGTCTTTCTCATCAGCTATGAGTCAGAAAATCCCCATGTCATGAAAAAAAAATGACGACTGAAGGCTGCACAGACACACCCTTGTTTCAGTCAAAAGAATGAAATGTTATCCCCCCGACTCTGCTGGCTGAAGCCGAGGGGTGTGGGACGCACTTTTTTTGTTTCTCCATGTCCCTCTGATGTCCGAGCTGAGCCCGTTGTCTGGGTTTTAGGGCTGTTGTGACCACACAGCATCGCTTTACGCTCTTTTCATCGGATAATTTCAGCATTCGGAGCGTTATGTTGGAATTCTAACAAGTTAAAAATCACTTGTTACCTGGTAAAAATCAAAGTCATGTACCTTTTTAAAGTTCGTTAACTAAAAAGCCCTAGAACTGTGACGCTCAGCCACTAAACCTCTGCATGCAACACTGAAGAACAGCTTTAATATAACATGAACTAAGATTGATTTTCAACCGCTACCACCAAAACAAATCAGTATCGGCAAGTATGTCCTACAGCCTTTGTTTGTTTTTTTTAACTGAACAGAATATATTAAAATAAAACATTCTATAGTTTATGGATAATAGCACAACCTGACTGATAGAAGCCAATATTTAATATTAAACAATTATCAGTTTTAATAATAAACACTAAAGAGTTTTTTTTTTTACTTCTTCTTTGGAACCATCATACACTGCCCGGCCAAAAAAAAGTCACATGCAATATTCTCCTGCACCACCTTTGGTTTTAATTACAGGAGACGTTCACGGTCACATCTTTTTTGCCACATGATGCTTATGTCGTGTCACAATAAGGTTCATAGTATTTTTTCCTCCATAGTTGCATTAATTTCTGATTATTGATGATGTAGAATAAAACTGATGCATCAAGTCTTCGTCACATCCTGAATTAGAGTCTGGACTTCCTGTTGGCTAATCCATGTGTGGAAATGATTGAACCATTCTGGCACATACTTGATGATCCTGATCAGTCCTGTATTGTCCAAACTGTTTGACATTACACATGAGGATACTCACTGCAGTTAGAGTTCAATAACCTGTTCCAGCTCAAACATTATTAACCGCTGCAGGATTTACCCATGGAAGGATTGGAGCTATTTACTGAGTTAAATCCACTGAATGTCTGCTGGAATTAAAACCAAAGGTGGTGCAGTCAAATAGTGCATGTGCGACCTTTTTTTTGGTCTGTATCATTTTCTTAAAATAATGGCCTAAGTCATAATTTTCAGGAAAAATTAAAAAAATTGTTTTTTTTTGTATTTGCTTAATTACAAATCCATCATAAAATAGTCACCACTATTACATGCATCTACAATAGTTACTTCCAAAAAATGATCACTTTTCAGTGTTTGCATTTCTGCCAGGTAAACAATGAGCTTATGACTGCAGAAAGAACCGTATCTTATGGTGACCTTTCAGCACAAGTTTGATACACATTTGTGCATTATCAGCATTTTAAAGGAAAGTTCAAGACAGAGAGAAAAAAAAAAAAGAAGAGAGTCAAATGTTGTTTTTTTTTAAACAATGTTGAGTGTTTTATTTCCATTCATCTGGCCTTCAATGGTTATGTTTGACGCTGTCGTCAGTCATCAGTCTGGTACAAAAGCGTTGCAGGTGGCTGGAGCCTCGCCCACAGTCGTGGATCAGACCCAGGAGCACATACTTTCGCAATTCCTTACACCTAGCAGGAGGACTGCAGCCTTCAAGGGATATTTTCTCTCTTGTTCAGAGCCACGGAAAACCAGCTGTGCCACAGATATGAGAGTGGGAAACTGGGAGCTTAAATTACCAGCTGACCCGCTCTGTGCCTTGAGGACAGGTTTAAAGCCAGCCAGGTAATTACGAGGCCCGTGAAGCGCCAATAAAATGTTTAGATGGGAGGAGCCGGTGTCTAGGAAACAGTCTGGTTTTACAACAAGGAGGGGAGCAGGAACGTTGTGAAGCCGTGCTGCAATTTTACACCAGTGTCATGAGGAATCTGGCACGGTTTTAGCTAAACGTAGCCAATCGGATGTTCATATTTTAGTGGGAGGACTTAAAGGGCTGCCTATATATTCATTAATGAGTCCAATTTTGTGACATTTTAATGGACCTTCCTCACAACCAGACCACCCTGCATCTCATCAGAAAGCTTCTTGCTCAAACTACCGGTGGCACAAGCTCGTTTTTCATGGTTTTACACTGAAATATGACGGCACAGTCACACTGGGACCTCTCACTGTTGTGACATAATAAACTACACTGTTCTGTTTGTGTTGTTGCATGTGTCCTTATTTATTTTTTTAAAAAAATCTTTTTTAATAATATATTCAATAAATACACAGGAACCTTGGACTTCCGCGCGTTTGTTTCATAAAAGCATCCTCACAGCTAGAGCCTCATTCAGAAATAACACTTCTTTGAGTATCTTTTTAAAGGGATTTGTGGATCTTTTGCTTGAAATTTAAAAAAAAAAATGTTCAAATAAAAGAATTTGTTTTTATAACACATGATGGGATCGGCTCTGATGGACTGACTCCTGGTAAGGTACCATGGATATGGTTGTACCAGACTGCATTTCTTCAGCAAGCATTCACACTGTGCGCTCTGGCCTGCAAGTTACACTGGAAAAGCAGCAGACATCGTACCTATTTGGCAAAGAAAACATTCATCAAGCTATGGTAAAAAAAACAAAACCCAAAAGAACAGAGAAACCAATATGGCAAAAATATAAAGTGACTTTTCTGACTGAGGTGGGAAAGTTCATCACAGAGAGGAGCATGATGGGACATTATCCAACACTTCTGCTCCAAAGTCATATATTAAACCTCTTATTTACCAGGATCTCTGTTGTCCATTAAAATTAAATGGGAGATTTTCTGTATAATTACATCCTTAATTAGACTTGATCAGTAAAATAATGCTTATTTTGGCAGCTGTGATTTATGAGTTTGTTGCTCTTCAGTAAGGGACACTGCAACCAGAGATTGGTCAACATTATTACACTGAAACATGACTACGTCAACCTGGGAACAGTTTTACAAACATTAGTAAACACCCTATAGCATTAAAAACATCCATTAAAGAGTGTTGTGCCTGTAAGCATACCAAAATGACAAAACGGCGGCTGGTTTTCATGACAGATTTGAGGCATTATGGTGACCACTGACGTGAATTCCTTCTTGACCATGTAACACTAATAAACATGACGGGGCCGATGTGTTTTAGTCTTCAGTCTAGGTCCTGTCTCATTCTCAGACTTGATGAGTCTGTGTCTCATCTCCCACAGGCAAAGTTTCTGGAAAATGTTCGTTCCACGTAGAGATTTACACATTTAAACAACATGATTAAAAAAAACAAAACAAAAAAAAACAACAACAAAAAAACAAGATTGTTCAATAAAATACTTCTCACCATCAGTGCTTCTCATGTACAAGTACAAGTACAGTTTGTGACTGTAAAATGGAGAATGCGAGGAGAAAAAAAAAGTGGCAACCCAGCACCGTTGCCACTTTTGCTCTCCGGACAAAACTGCTGGTCAGTTCAACAGGCTGCTGTGCTTAACTGTGAGTCTGTAAGTCCGAGCTCCATTGCCAAGAAGAGTTCATCCTGGGAGAGTTTCTGTACACTGTGTACAAGCGGCCTGGGTCCTTACCAGGCCGTGGAGAGGTGCAAATGATATCTGTAGTGGTTGAGGATTGAGCATGATTGAAGAACATGAAAAAAAGGAGATGTGACATCCACTGAAAAGGCTTATTTTGTTGGCAGTGGTCCCTTTCAGCTTCCACTCCTAAAATGTTCAGTAGCGTAGTGGATTAGACTGTCAGCCAGCAGCTTTTAAGGTTAACTTGTCCATCCCTTAGGCAAAATCCTAACCCACAACTTCCCCTCATTGCATTTATCTGGCAGTCCATCCATCCATCCATCCACCCATCCATCCAAATCTCTGTGAGCAGTTGGGAGCGCTGCTGTTTACTTTAAATACTTCCAGTCCTTCAATCCACTCTGCTTTTGGCTCCTCGCTGGGCCACTAAGCCCAATGCTAGATGAACTTGAAGCACTTGGTCTTATCGTGGGGCAAACGAGTCTTGAACAGCACAGAGTCAACTCGGAACTGTGTGTACAGCAGTGGCATGTAGCCGTACACTTTGACGAAGAAGTTGATGCACTTGTGGCGCTCGTGGAAATGTGAGTCATCGTGTGAGAGGGCCTGAGGGCAGCCAGGACAGCGGAAAGTCCAACGAGATGTTACCTAAAATAAACAGAGAAGTGTCAGTGTGTGACACCGTTATATACGCTTAAAAAAAACAAGGATGCCTCACAGCAGCATGCAGTAACCTTTTTTCTTTTTTTTTTGGGATAATAAGATAAAACGTGTTTCCTTGACAGTTGCAGCCCACCACATTTCATATCAGGTTGGAAAATCTGGCCAGAAGATCTTCTGAGGAGCTTTTGACGTTGAATCACGATCTGTCATCTGGTTTATCTCACCTCGTGCACAATGTAGGCGTTTTACAACCAAACTGCAAACTGCAAAATGTTTTCTCCTTATGTTTTTTGGTTTTGTTGTTGTTTGACTTAAAATGATTCATTCTTGCACGATTTTGGATCAATATTTTTGATAATTGCCACAAAAATCCTGAACTAAATCTGTGAATTGATGTTTCATTTTGCTGAACTTTTGCTGATCTGTAGTGTTTCAGTTATTATCATCTATCTGTCATCGTTGCAGACTGAAGTCGTCGTTTATCATCTCTTCAGCTGTAGCAAAACAATACCATGCAGAAACTGTGTGGGTTAATGGAACGCTTTCACACTCAAGCCTCACTAGAACACAAACTTAAAAATAGCCGAGTACCGTTAATACTACAGAAAACCAGTAATGCAATGAGTGCTCTCTGTAAAATAACCTCATGGACTGGTTCTTAAATGGTTTTAAATGAATGCAGTGGAGTGGGAAAGTTTGGGCAGCACTGTTATTTATTCAATGCTGCGATCTGTACAATCCTTCTGAAAAACAGATTTTATGCCAAATTAAAATCGTCCTCAATATGAGCCTGTCACATCCCCCAGCACTCTCTGCCATATTTAGTCTGAGGAAATGTTTAAGTCCACTGCTAGGGAAGCCAAATGAACAAAAATGTTTGTAGTGACACGGGAAAAAAATGAAAAAAGAAGAAGAACCTCCCTAAAAATGAACTTACCAGTGATGCATAACACAGTATAAGCAATTTCTCCAATGTTATTTGTCATATTTGGACTAAAAGAGAATTCTAGCGCTTCACCGTTTAGGACGCCACATTCAAACTTGCCCTAAATTCATTATTCACAAGGCTTATAGCTAACAGCAAATTGCTGTCATGCAGCACACTCCATCAAAGCTATCCTTAATTCCCCTCTGAAACACCCCTGAATATTAACGCCCCTCTAAATCAGACCAAACTTAAAGCGAGGACTGCTATGACATTTCTATTCAAACAGCTTCCCAGTCTTGATTGCTATAATTATTTGTCTCGCCATAAAAACTCACTCTGGTAATAAATGTTGTACCGATAAAACTCCAGGAGAAAAATCAGGCGTAACACACCAATTCGATCTTGTGTTTTGATTTATCATTTGTGTGGAATATTGGACGTGTCACTTTGAGTAATGGCAGGGCTAAGTGAGTAGAAATATAAATGCTCGGCCCCTGAGGGAGATACAAAGCTCACCGATGCGCAGCCAGACCGCATGCGCCGTCACTGACCTTGATGGGCGGCTTGCGAGTGATGTGAGAGACCAGGAAGTTCATGGCGATGTCCTCGCAGTTTATGTACTCGTCCACCATGTCCCTGATGGCCTGTGGCATCACGTAGGAGTACAGATAGGCGTAGTACTACAAGAAAACAAAGCCATAGGAGGGGGGGGGACGTGTGAGTCGAAGCAGTGCATGTGTCTGGGTTGTGGAAGGTTTTTTCTGGGTTCTGAGAGGAGCATCTGACCTTATGAAAGAAAGCAGCTCCTGTCAGGACCATGGAGAGCTCACAGGAGTAGTTGGAGTTATACAGCCAGGACTGATGGTTGACATCCCATGCGTGGTATCGCCCGGGGAAACCAACAATGCGATCTCTGGCCTCCCGCCACACTCTGCGAAACACAGCCAAAGAGGGAAAGTCAACACAAATCCTTACTTTTAATCACTTCATTTAGACCAGGCGTCATCAACTACATTTGTCCTCGGGTCAGGTTTTGTTCTGAGGAGAGTCTGAGGTTCATTTTCACTCTCTTTATCAAAATGTTATTCTTTTATTAACCTCTACCAGTGTAAAAAATGGGGGCAATCCATTATGTTAACAAGGCACTAACTGGAAAATGCTCTCAGCTTTCAGTTATAGAGGGAGGTCGTTCAAAGGGATGATAAAAATGTGCAATTCAGTATCGCACAAAACTATTTTAGGATCAGTTTCCCAAAAAAAATGAGCTAAAAAGAGGCAAGGATGTAGGTGCGAAGGGAATATTCTTTTTTTTCTGAGATTAAAGTCAGACTATTACAAGAGTTTAGTGGAGAAGGATGAAGTGGATCAGTGAGGCCATCTGTTCATTTTAACACATATAATGCATTACCTCAATAATGAACTATTTTATTTTACCTTTATTTAACCAGGAAGTCCCACTGAGATTGGGGACTGCAGATGAAAATTAGCACTGACGCCAACTCCAGCATATTTACATGTTTATACCGAAATAGAATGTATAAATGTGTTCATTAATGTGCACTGTTCTGTCTAAATAAAGAAATAATAACAACAACAACAATAAAAAGAAGAAGAAGCAGCAGCTCTGTCACACCTCAGGGAACAGTCCAAAGCAACCCTGAACATTATTGTCAGTTTAGTTTAAATTACCTGATGCCATGTTCATTACTGCTTTTTTCCAATCCAAAAGCAGAATAAAAAAAAACAAATCAAACCCGTTAAGACACTGGATTGTCCTTCTTATGTGGTCTTTATTACGCTCGTGACGACCCCACTTCTACTATTTTTAAATAAATACGGTCATGGAAAAAAAATTAGTAGACCATCAAAGGTCATCAGAAACAGAGGTCATCCAATCCAGTCCTAACTCCTGTGTGTATCATGTGACTGAAACAGACAGAAAAGAAAACACGGAATGTGTAAAAGCAGTGTTTTTGTCAGTCCAATGCCACAGATATTGATGTAAGAACTGAAGTGATTTTGGTTATTATCAAGAAAACTTAGAAAATGGATAGATATCAGCTCTGAAATTAAACTGCTATGAGCTATTTTTGTTGTTATCATATTTGTCCAAAAAGAACCTTTAGTTGTACCAGTCATTAAAATGAACAAGAAATTGAAGAAAACAAGTGTGGTCTAATAAGTTTTTCTGCGACTGTGCCGTTTTAAAAATCGATTACATTTTTTCTTCTAAATTTGGAAAACTTTCCACCGCCGCTCCTCCCCCAGCTCATAACTCATTTTATACCTAATGCGGCCCTAATAAGCTGCTGAAGAATGTCGTCCTAATTGTCAGTTTAACTGGTTTTGACACTTTTAAACAGTGCCTTAATTGGTGGAAAAGTTGCCAGTGGGTTATGTTGGCTACTCTGTAATAATGAGCAGACAAATGGATTTAAAACAACCCTTGAATCCACAGATGGAACACACATATTGGGAAAACATTTTAATAAAATGACGTCCATTTTAATGATTTATGCCTTGTTACATAGCTTTCAATACGAAGAAAAAGATTGTACCTTAAAATAGATGTATGGATGATCCCCTCCTCACTTTTTCGGAGTTTAATAATGTTCTGTGGACTGAATGTGGCCTGTGGGGCTCCAATTGCTGTTCGCTGATTTAGTCAGCGTAGGCCAGGTTGATTAATATTTTATGGATTACTTTTTACTGTGGTAACTTTTTTAAGCCCATTAGTTTGGATGCCAAGTGTCTCTCCGTGCATATGCCAGTGTTTTACATCCATCTGTTTTAACTTGTCATCTTTATCAGCAATCTGTCAACTGTTTTTCTCTAGGGACTAATTAAGTATCCAATCTTGTGTATTATTTTATCTGACAGATTTATAAAAATATATATATATAAAAGTCTTATTCTCCACACAGTCACATACTCTTTTTCATGCACTGCCCAGTCAGCACAAAAAGGGTTTAGGAAGGGGACAAAAAAAATGGATTTCATTTTATCAGATGACATCTCAAAAAGCCATCAAATGTCTAAAATAAGCTTATGTGAGAAGTGTCGGATGCTGCGTCATTTTTCTCTTTGGCAGGAGAGCGGGGGTAACATTCCTGAGGATTTCTGGGAGAGTTTGAAAGTAATTCATGACAAATGACCCTGTGCGCACACATGTACGCAGACAGACGCACACACTCAGCCAATTGTGCCTGCCTGGACAAGCTGCTACAGCACCGAGTTGAAGACACGTCTCAGGGAGGGATGGGATGCATAAAAACAACTTAGTTGAACACTTAATTGGTTTCAACTTGGCCTCCGCGTTTAACTTTTGCAAGGGCAGTGAGAGCAAATTCATCAATAATGCAAGACGCTGACAACGTGTCTCCTTTATTTTGTCTAGTTCAGTCTGATGTGGTCACTTCACTTTCTGTCTCATTGAATGTCAGGTATCCACTTTCTTGAAGTTCCAAATAGTTGTTCTACACTCCCCTTTACATTTTACAGAATTTTGAGAAATCTACAGTCAATCAACTGCTTTAGTTACATCATAACCTTTGGCTGGTACTTCGCATTCCTCCACATGACATGGATGCAGGCTGGAAATTGGCACGAGGACAACACAAACAAACATGGAGGTGCATGTGACCAGGAACAGGATGCTACTGAACTCCTAAAACAGGGACTACTGTTTTTGTATCCTACTTTTTATGCTTTACTATACATGACTACTTTGGATTTTGCAGAAACTTAACTCAAAGGTTCTAAATAAAACACTGTAATGTGTCATTTGGTGAGAACTTCACTTCAGTAATAACATAAAGCTCTAAATGCTAAATAACATTCAGAAGGTTTTTTTCCATTTTAAGTTATTTTGTGTGTCTGGCTTTATTTATGAAAATGATTTTCCTATTAAGATAAGAGCGTCTTAAATTAATGCAACCAAACAAACTAGAACAAGTTTTTTGTTGTATTAGTATGATTTATGGTGGGAACCTTGCATGTTAATTTTTACTGGCATTAGACAGTGTATGTTTATTCCACAGACATCCTCTTAACATGGATTATTGTGTAAATTAGTTTATTCTCAGTCTTTTTTTTTTCTATTAATGAATTTTTAAAATCACATTTCATCACTGATGATTTTAATGCCCATTTTAATTAAAATTCTTGTTCTTTGCGATTTTTATTTTTTATATTTTAACTCTTTTTATGCCTCTATTGTGATGCTTTTATGTTTTATGTAAAGCACTTTGGATTGTCCTTTACATAAAATGCACAGTACAAATAAACTTGCCTTTTCCTAGTTGCTCTAGTTTCAACCTGCATCCCAACATTAGATGAAACAATTAATTAGATTGTATTTTTGTTAAATTTTTTATTTCAATTTCACAGGTAAAATACATGATCAACAAAGTAATGGAGTAAATGTAACTCTTTGCGTTTCACTGACCTGAACCCGAACATGATCTCATCATGACGGAGATGAGCATCGTCGTCTATTGACAGGATGGCTTCGGTTTCCACTGCATCCCAGGGAAGGAAGCGGTTATTGAGGCTGTTCTTCTCTGTGCGAACAACCTGCAGGCAAGAGACGAAAACTTAAATTAGTGCGAGTCTTTGTGAGAGCAGAGATACTGTGGAGGAGGGTTCAGTTAGAATGGATAAGTAGCATTTTCAAGAATGCCACACACGGCTCATTTTGTACTTCTACACGACCTAATAAAGAGATACGTCTACTCTGAATGTTTGATCGTACACCACTGCAGATTCCACTAATTAAATATACAATTGTGTGCTAAAGTATTTTTGCTGCTGTGAAAGTTTGAGGTATACATTATTTAGGAAACAAAATAAATAAGCTCTCTTCTCAGCACCATTGTACCATGTTGCTATTGCTGACACATTCAAAGCCCAGCTTACAACTTATCCACAAAGTTTCTATGATGCTATGAACAGAAACCTTATTAATATTTCATTTTTTGGGTTTAACTCAAAAATACAGATTTTATTATTCATGGATGTCAGATTTTACCACATCGTTACAGTCAAGCTGCTAGTAATTTGTCCACACTCCTGCAGAGTTTCAAAGACACTGATTCACACAGCTCAGTGTAATGTTCTTAAGCAAACTTTAGATCGCCTCAGCCACTTCTGAAATATTACAGGTTACTATTTTGCATTTCAGAGGTAGGATTAAAACAGGAGGCATCATACTGAGATGAAAGTGTATATTTTTTTTAAAATGAACATTCAAGTAATTGGACTTTGAACTCACCACAATTGGCAAGCCAATATCAGGCCACAGCAGGTCATCTGACGGAGGTTTAGGTGAATTCCACACCACCACAACCTTGTTGAGATATGGCAGTCCATTCAGCCTCTCCAGAGAGTTCATCAGCACCTCCTCTCTCTCATATGTCAGCATGACCACAGTGAACTGTTCTCGTGGCATATTCCCTCCTAAAGCTGCCTGAAACTCCTTCCCAGAGCCTCCTGTACCTCCACCAATGGGTCTGAAACCAGTACCTGAGCCCAGAAACTTGGCCTCCGAGGGCAGCACAGGGTCCAGAGGTGTGTGAGGGAACAAATGGAAGGGCCCTGGGGCGCGGTTCCATGTCCTGTAAGTATCTGCAGCTGTGTACGTGAAGTTGCGGAGGAAGCGTGGGGAGGCATAAGGAGGCTCAGTCTCGACAGGACCCAGATCCAGGTCACCGTTGTCAGCCAGGTTGGCGTCGGTACCTGCCAGCTTCCCAGCTTTGTGAGGAATCTCCTGTGCCGGCTCTTCTTTGATGGGTGCAGCAGGAACCTGTACACTGGTTCTGATGCTAGCCAGGATAGTGTTAAGAGCATTCTCTGAGGTTGAGAAATATGTCTCCCACAGGAAGCGGCCCTGCCGCCTCATTGCTAACATATCATTGTCTGACAAGCTGCGCAGCAGGAAGTGTAGCTCTGTGACACGAGGCTTAGGGACAATTATGGCAGCTTCACTCCAACGAATAAACTGATGATAAGGTAGTCTAAAATGGTCCCCTAAAAGGACTGGGATGGCCCCGACCTCTAAAGCCTCAAAAAGTCTCATCCCACAGCCTGCTGAGGCCACCACCTGTCCATCTCCTGGAGCAATAACCAAGGCAAAAGTAGATGCCTTGAGTACCTCCAGCCTTTCCTCCCTCCCTCCACAAAGAGCCCACTCAGTTGGCAAACTTGGCTGTGGGTTCTTGCAGGTGAACTCCACCAGCACCTGATCTAAGTGACTATCCTGCACTGCCTTCAAAGTGCCGATAATACGATCATCATAGTCAGCTGGTGGGTCTCCTTCCATCTCCTCCTCAAATGACTGGGGAGGGGCTTCCTGTAAGCTGCTCCTCAGTGACTCCACCCTTTCCCCCTGGAAGGTGAAGAGGTATTTCCTCTTTACAGGAACCTGAGGAGGCACTTCCAAAAAGTTTGGTTCAGAGAGTGCATGGACAAGTGGAGACACCACTAAGTCAAAGCCCTCACGGTACTGCTGCTCCAGGAAGGTGGACTGGGCGACTGCTGCTCGCCCTGTGCTCACATTATACAGGAAATTTTGTGTCATAGATTTTCTGGAGAAATGCACCAGTACATGGTTGTGTCCATCAGATCTCCAGTAAGGAAGTGCTTTTAGTTCCTTCTCCAACTCTGAAGGAAGTGGCAGTTTAGAGGAGGGAGATTCTTGTAGCTCCCCTACAAGCACTAAATACAGACATGCGATGCTGGGGTTATCAGTTACATAAATGTTGCTCTTGACTGATGCGGCAAAAGCCTGTTTAACAAGTGGGTCAATATAGTCCCCCCATGAATAGGAGCCTGTGTCATAGACATAAACAGGAAACCCAGATGTTAGAGGACAGCGGGCATAGTCGAAGCATGAGCGTAGGCGGCAGGAGCGCGCAGATTTGGGCGGGGGTAGGCCTGGGTCCTCTTTGTCCGGCAGGAGCCTGACCGGCAACGACAGCTTGGGCTGATTCTGGGCCATCAGTTCTTTATAGGAATGCTCTGTTTGGCTGATTACATTCTTCAGCTGCAGCAGATCTTGCTTGGCGCTGTCAATGCTGCGCTTGCAGGCTTCAATGCGCAGATTGAGTCGGGCAATCTCCCCATTAAGCTCCTGCCTCTTTGCTTCCAGCTGCAGCAGCTCCTCACTGACCGACTCACGGATGCGGCACAGATCCTGCACATGTTTGGCCTCACACAGTTCGCCGCCAGGTCGGGGCCCAAAAATGCGCTTGTCCGGACCACCGGCTTCATCAATGGTAGTGAGGTAGTAGTGAGCGATGAGTGGGAAGAAGACCAGGATGAAGAAAAGCATAAAACTGAGCCAGGTGAGACGCACACGCCGCAACACCCATGGCTGGCCAACAGAACCCACTCCACCACCGTTGCGCTGCATTTTTGCCTCTCAGTCTCCTCCTTGTCCCATCAAGGAACCGTTGCTATGGGGATCAGCAGCAGCCATGGTACGACCTTGTCAGCAAGGCAGCGAGTTGGATATTAAATCATCAAAGCCAGGGTGCAGCTAAGTCCTCCTGTAACGTCACTGTACGTTCTCTTACGGATCCTGCGGGTGTTGGCTAAAAATTCAGCCTCACCTATATTCTAATCCATTCTCTGATGGATCATAGCACACAGAGGCTGAAGCCATTTCTAGTATCACGATATTGTTCCAAGTCTATGTCAAAAAACAGTCCCACATGTGGGGAGGCGTGCCCCTTGTTGGGTGATGCAGGAAGGGCATGGCTGCTCACAGGTTAGTGATGCAATTCAGGGCTGGTCGCATTTATCTGTGATGTACTCATTTTCTGACAGGTCATCAGGAATTCCACAACAAAAGGGGACCTCTGATCTCCTCTCCTTTTTAATACACAAACCTAGAAGACAGAAAAAAAAAAAAAAGACATCAGTTATAATATGCTTGCCACTGTTTAACGATACTCTCATATGTAACACAATTACTAAGCTCTGACTTCACTACACGAAATGGTCAGCAGCCTCTGTAGAACATTGTGAATTACACACAAATCATTTGACATATTTCTTCATTTCTAGATGTGATGATGTATTATATTTGTGAGACTTCTCCCCAAAATACTGCAGATATCTAGACCAGTTAATCCTGTATGCACAAGAGCTGAAAGGCTACAGGGCCCTGAAGGTCTACATCAACTTGCATTTTTTATCTGGCTTTTACACTCTGCCCGTGTAAATATTTTTTATAATGCCAGACTCATCCTGTTTTCTCCACCCAGGTGCCTACTTTCTGTGAAAGTCTGCCAAGGCCAGTCAGTGTGCCGCAGAATGCCAGGGGGTATCTTTTACTTTCAATTTCCAAGTTTTGTTGAACGAGCACAAAACAGCAGAGAGCCATCTCTGGTAAACGACACACACTCTGCGAGCCCACAGCAGCAGCACCTCCAGCAAATCTCATTAAAGGCCTCCTCCTGCATCCCGACCTCATCACTGACTCAAATTACTGAGCATCCCTGATAACAGTCCATCACAGAAAGTGATGGAGAATAATCTGCATTAGACCAGAGGAGAGTCAGGCTCAGCTTACACAGAGAAAAACAGCTATGCTTCAATGGCAGCCCTATTTCAAAGTTCTCAATTTGTTCCTGGGGTTGCTGGAGGAGGGCTTTCAGAATGTAAAAGCACGCGTTTCTTCTTCAGATCAATGCAAAGAATACCCAAAGTTCACCTTCCTCTTCAGCTTCTTTTCACCCTTTGTACGGATGGCACAAAAGATGTAGGAAAATTTCGAGACCTCTGGAGGCATATTTTTTTGTTGATACTTTAGAAGAAGCCCTCTGCAGCTAGGACGCTTTGAAAACCAGAAACGGCACACAGTTTTCAAAACCCTGCAGCAAAACTCTCAATTCTGAAAACATTTCTACATCACAACTATAATCCAAGTTTCAACACAGATTGCTCCTTTCAACCACAGCCACCAGTGATAAACAGGCAGACTGCTGCCGAGCTCAAGCTATATCACAACAACAAGCTCTGAGGATGTCAAGAGATAGGCCAAGTGCCAAACAGTGCTTATCAAATGCATTACTAAACCCATAACACTGCGAGCAGGCCTTGATAAAGTTGTGCAGTTCAGAGTGACACAGAGAACAGGGTCGAAAAGGGAATGCAGGTGGTGTTTACCTTTTGCTAACACAACAGCTCCTCTTGTTAAACCAGAAATTCTTTATTTTGATAAGAATATTCTCTGGGCTACTGGTGAATGCAAGTCTTCCTTTACTGCCTGGCGTCACCACCTCCAAGCCTGATACCATCTTCAGAGCAACAAGGGAAAAAGGACATCTTTCAATCTATGTCAAATAATCATTTCTCTCTACCTTCATATGACCAACATTTCTGATATACAAAGATAAATACACCTCTCCTATACAAGAACGACTTGCAATGAAGCCGCTGAGTGTTTGTGTCCGTCAACGAGGGGAATGAGAAAGATACTAGCGATACATGTGATTTCATCTTATTGAAAATGTAGTAAAATGCATAGTTACATGCTTTTTTATGTTCTTTACAACAGAAAAATGAATATAAACTGTAACAGATTTGATATTTTCATTTTTAAGCACCACTTCAAATATCCAATAATCTGACAGAATTGAAAAAGTCAAGTTCCAATCATTGCGGACATTATTAGGATTTGGGTCTACTATGTTAGTTATCAAGAACAACACACAGATGACTTACTGTAGAATTGTTTCGCATTGAGATTGGGATTTTGTCCAACTCAAATAAAAAAGCTAGACGCATTTTTTTTGCATGTTTTATACAGCACAGTTCCAACGAAACCAAGATACCACAAATTGCGAATAATTGATTAATTGTGCAGCTGTGAACTGAAAAAACAAAAATCGCTGTGTTAAAATGTAGAAAAACAATCTCCAGACACAAAGGTTTCTTGAAATACCTTTGAGAAAATGTTTAATTAAAAAACAAAACTAAACAAAACAAAACAAAAAAAACCTCGTCAATACTGTATTCAAACAAAAAGTACAGGGGCGCTTTCAGTAACATAATAGCATCATAAAGTTAACTGAAAATTTTAGTTATTAAATAAACTTATATTGAATAAAATGTACTATGGATCAAATCAGACTCAGCTTGGTGTAGAGTACATGAATAATGAAAATCAAGCCTCCACAGACCACAAGTCTGTGGAAAAATCAGAAAGGCTTTCCACATCACGGAATAAATAAATGAAGAAATTAGCTCCCAGAAGTTTTAAAGTATAAATAAATAAAACAAGTACAACTTCAGTGTGTACGACATACGGGCCTGAGGTTGTCGTCTCGGTTGAGCAGTATCAGATTCTGGTGCAGAAAGACTTGCTCAGCGTAGTGACAGACACAGAGAAGTGGCTGAACTGGAGCCAAATTTGGTCTCAGAGCTTAACATTACTTACCGTTATCTGTATGAGCGGTTAACCATCAGGCTGCTATTTTGAATATATTGCTTTTGATAGCATTTGTTCCGGGACTAGTATGCATAATCGCTATTGTTATTTGTACATCAACAACATCAAGAGCCACCAGTGGGTCAGCCCAGGGTCACAGCTGACGCTTCGAACAAGCAATTAAGAGTGGGAACAGCACAATTTTCCCACCGTGTTGTGAACTTGGTGAATCATTTTCGTGGACCTTTTCAGTTACATTGTGCATTTTGACTTGAAATACTTGCACAAAGAAATGAATAATTAAAACGTATCTTTTTTCTTCTATAAGAGGACCTCTGTGAGCTTTGTGGATGTAAATTGAGGAATGGAACTTTTACTTTATACCCTTCATCCTGTTTGTAACCTACTTAGTAAGTTTTAAAATTAATTTATTTTAGCCAATATTAGATGAAAGAAGGATAATGGTAAAAAAGCTACATTCAGGACTGGACAATTGGTTGACTCCTAAAATAAACCACAATTTTTCCAACAAGAAACAAACAGGGAATAGGAGAATAGTGAATCTAGGGCACTTGAAATATTAGACTTTTATTATAAGACTTGTCAAACAGACTTATTACCCGGCAGCAGTGAACACCGTAATGTATTCATAAGCAACACACTGGCCAATTTTGATTTTCTAAAACTCAATTTTAGTTGCAATTACAGTGCATCAGTAAACTTCAGACACAGTGATGGATGATAATATTCGGATATGAAAAGGAATGACTCACTGAACCCAGCTGCAGCCGTGAAGTCGGAGCACCTGAAGTCAACATTAGATAAGACCTTAAGGCCACGGAGTTCATCTGTAGGTAGAAAACACTATGTACAGTAAAACTCCAGGGACATGGAGTTTGAACACTGACCGCCTTTTGTGCTGTTTAGTGATGAGCCTGAGGTGCAGACTGACCGAGAGGTAACCATCACAACAGTCTGATTAATTGCGGGCATGGCTGCCAGTGTCACAGGGGTAATGGCAGACAGATGTTCCCAAATTCTGTTGCTGGGCCTAATCTGAAGCCAAAAATATGCTGCTTTAAAGCCCTGCTTGTGGGAAACAGAGCAGCACAGCACATAGCACGCCACAAAATCTCAATCTCTTCAGTTGTAGCTTTCTAATCTGCAGAATGTCTTCCCCTCCTCGCCAGTCAGCTTAATTTGAGTGCTGTCTGCATGGCAAACACACAGGACAGCATTGATCGCACTGAGGATCAATGATAATGCCGTCATTACCTACTGCTGAGCTGCAAGCCAGTTTGGTGTTAAGCACCAACAAGCTTCCTGCAAGAGTTATTTGCAATAGTACGATTATTAGACAGTCTGTGTGTCCTGTTTTTCATGATTCCACTGTGAAATGGTCAGTGTATGATCTGTGTTATTTCTAATTTTGTCTCACATCTGTGCAAAAATGATATTATAATGATATTATAATGTTTAAGTCTTGTTGTGAGGCACTCGTGCCTCGCAACAAGAAGGTCCTGGGTTCGATTCCCGGGCGGGACCTTGGGACCTTTCTGTGTGGAGTTTGCATGTTGTCTGCGTGGGTTTTCTCCGGGTACTCCGGTTTCCTCCCA
>JAQQZY010000017.1:7265291-7281613 GCA_030068375.1 Ostorhinchus rueppellii | reverse complement strand
AAGGATCGCCCGGGAATCGAACCCGGGTCCTTCTTGCTGTGAGGCTGTGTGCTAACCACTGCACCACCGTGTCGCCTAAACCACTATTATGCTTAGAATTTACTGGAGGCATAAAAATTAACTGAATTAAATTGGTAATAACAGCACAATGATTCATCCACAAGTAAAATTTCATGATTGTGACAGCTCTATGCATCACCAGTAACTCCAGAACTACAGTTACTACCTGCAGGTCTGATTCTGACGCCTTTTAATCTGTGCAGAACTGAGAGTAAACATCACATAGGGAATGCAGAGTAAAAAATAAGACATTAATCTCTGTTGTAACCTCCATCTATGAACACATTAGGCTGTGGACAAACACAACCAACATTATCCCAGGGAACCCATGTGGTTCTGAACAAGTGTTTATATATGAGGGAGATTAGCAGCTGTGGTGACTCTGAAGCTTTGATGACAGCAGCTGTCACCTGCTACGGCGGATGATCTACACTCACTACCTTAGCACTTATTACACAAAGTTGGGCTAAAACCCTCAACGGGATCACCCACCGCTAAGAAATCTGACAATAAATACAATAAATACAGGACAAATATTGCATGTTATTCTGGGTTTTCCCTTTCATTATAACACAGAGCTTCTAGGTGTTTTTCACAGCTCATAGGCCAAATGAAAAAGGGAAAATTACAGGAAAAATACTGTGCTGACAGTTCTCTACCATAATTTGCTGTCATTTATGGTCAAACCAAATTGCCTGTTCAGATCCTTTCACTATTGTTTAACCATTGTTTCTTTGTGAGTATACTTTTATAAAATGGCACACAAAAATGTGAATGATTACATCAGGATAGGATCCTTATCTTTCTTTTCATATTTGGTTTGTTTTTTCAGAAATTTGTCGAATAACATCAAACCCCTAAACCCCATGACCCTACAACTCCAACTTCTGATCGAAGCCCTGGTTGTTTACCTAAAGGCCTTGCAATCATTTTATTTCAGCTCAGTATTTCTAATGTGCTCATATCATTCTTTTCTTCTACCGTTTCATCATGTGAACCTATAGAGCAGAGAAAGATGATGAGTTCATTTACATGCACACTGGTGTCATGTAAAAGCTTCTTCCCTTTTGGATATTAGTCATTCAGCCTTGTTTTGTATCAAAACATTTTCTGACTATGATGCAGGTAATGCCGATATCATTCCAGTCGGAAAATTAATGTAATTTGCACATTTTACTGTTGCTTGCGCATCAGGTGGAGTAAAACGAAATATTGTCTCTGGTTGAAAGAGGAAAAACCCCTACTGTTAAACACTATGAAAGACGATATCAATGGGTTTTTGGAGTAAATGAGCAAATATGCAAAAGCTGACCTTTCAGAGAAACTGAGGGAGGCTATGTTCACACAATGGAGGTGTTTGGGAAACAAAAACAAAAAAAAATTAATGGGGTTTCAAAGCTGCAGCTACACAGAAACATCAGAGCAATATTCATTTTCATCCACCATGTAAACAGCTTATTAGGAATTGTCTTTTTCAGAATTCTGCTTTAAAATGTACTATCTATTACATGCAAACATAATTAATATTACTTGAATTGATGACAACTTGTTATTTTTCTATAAGTGGAATAAAGCTTCCACAACAACTGCAAAAGCATCTCAAACCAAAGATGGAGAGATATTGGCAGTGAAAATGGCTGAAATATCACTCAACATTAATGTGGCTACATTAATAGAAGAGGATGCTGTTGGTAGAAATGACCTTAGTCCTGGCCAGATTAACAGCTCTCATGCTGATAAGGGTTCTGCTGTAGCCCCTGTCCTGATGAGTACAGGAGGACAGGCTTTAACCCATCCTGCCTGAGTTCTACAAGAAAAACCTGGCTCTAAAACACCAAGTCCACTCAGTCTTGTAGCACTCAGTCTGTGCTTAAAGGGTTCATATTTATCTAAACCCACTTTTATTAGTCTTTGGTTCATTTATTTGTGTATTTCAACCTCAATAGTTCCTAAAGTTTGAATTTGAACCCTCCAGCTGCTGCAAAGCTATCTTTAAATTCATTTAGGCAAAAATCGAGTGGATTTCTACAAGCTGTTTTAATTCCTGCTTAATTTGTTACGTCTATAACTAGTTACATCACAACATTTGCACATATAAGGTCAAGACTTCTGATGAATATTTCTCAGAGTACGACAAAATTGTTTATCAGCAGCGGTTGTAGTAAAAACTGAAAATATGTCCAAACTTTGAAACGATTACCTAAAATGTTCAGCTGTGGGTTGAACGGGACTAACAACCTGGAGGGGGCTTGTGTATTTAAAGGCCCAACACTCAAAACCACCTTTCTGGTGTCATTACTTGAAAATAGTGTTGAAGACGGACCTGTGGAGTTGAATTAATGAAGAATTCAGACCCAAGCAGAGCATTTACAGTTTATGTAGAGCACAAGGAAATGTTTGAAAATGCGTAATTCCCTTTATAAAAAAAAAAAAAAGCTAAATATCACTCCTTTAAACCCAAAGGTAAGAGCTCCAGAGAACTGAAGAAATATATTAAGAACTCAAAAATGTTAAAGTAACAGAGTTGTCATAGGGAATATCTCTGTTTTTGTAAGCGTAATAGTCTCTTGGATATGTAGGCAACAGATGGGCAGAGGGGGAACGGTCATTAACCATGCTAGCCAATTTTCAACTGTGCAGAAACAACAAAATGAAACAAAAGAGGGGCACTCCATCGAGGGAAACGCTGCATAATTGAAGTTACTTGTTACTTTTGAGGCTTTTGGATATATCTACTAAAAGCGTGCTGCTGCCAACTGATCATCCTGAGGCCACATTTACCCACATTTGACTTTCTAAGTGTTGCATTACATCCGGAAATGTCAGAGGAAGGAGATTCGGAAATAGACGCTGTGCTTTTACCCTCGGTTTACCCGCGAAAAGTTGTGAATTATGCATTCAGAATAGTCTGCAAATGGAAGTATGACTCCAAATATTTGCTTTGACAACTGAGTCTAATTGCGAGGTCTGTGCCAATTCCCTCTCCCGGCATCAACAGCATTCTGTGCCAGCCCTACAATATCAACATTTTGGCTAAATTCATAAACAGGACTATACTGTCAGCTGTAATAATCACAGAGAAAAACAATCTGGCTAAATCTCAGAAGTCATTTAAATCCAGTGGGTTCTGTCCTTGTTCCTTAAATAAGACCAATTTAGACATATATTATTGGGATGGTGTCAGCCTAAATATCTTGGGTCATTTGCATTTCCTTTGTAGATGTGAAACAGCTTATTTTGGAAACGCAACTGGATTTTGAAGGTCTTTGGGTAAAGAAGAAATGAAGAAAAGAAGCACGGCTAAAACTGCAGTCAGTTCTGATTTAGACGGTACATCAAGAACACAAATCTGTTGGCTCAAATAGTCACCATCACATCAAACTTATTACAGTTTTATACCCTCCTTGTTGCTCAAACCTGGCTTTTCCCTGCAAATATTTAACAGAGGAAACATTTAGTGGGTAACACAGCAAAAACAACACACAAGCTCTCAAATCCTGCCCTCCGAACAAATAAATCCTCTTGTTATCTTGCCATAGCAGTGGCAGCAGCCCTGCTTGCTGTGTCCTCCTGAGAGCTCTTCCTCTCCCCCTCCTGCACAGATTCGAGTAGACCATAACAGATTGACTCAGCCCGACAACAGCTGCCAGAACCCCACAAGCCTCGTCCTCCAGACACTGATGGATTGTGGGAGGGGAGCCAGGGTGATTAGCCCCTGACATGGGAGAATTATTGGTGTATACCACCCCAAAAGAGATTGCACCTGAGTGTCAACGTAGGCATTCACACTACCTTAACTCATGTTGTTAATGCCTGTTCAGCCGGTCAGTATGTTCACAACAAGTGGCTGAACTGTGCGGGGGGCATTGATCCGTCTCTGCACTATCTAGGGAAAAACTCAATCGGGAGGACAAAAAGTGATGGCCTCATTGTGAGAGTGACTACACTTTTTTCAGGACACTAAAACTCCATTCCCCTCTTGTCTTGTTACACAGAAATAACTGAGAATCAAATATTCACTCTTGCCTTCCAACAAAGCATTTATTTTTAGCCTCTTTGGTCACATAAGGGCCCCCCTTAAGTAGGGCTGAATAAAATTGGAAAAGTAGAAACAAATTGATACTAATGACCTTTTTTCCGAATGATGATTTTTTTTTAAAATATGGGACAATATTATTCATTCGTAATCAAGGGAAAGAATAATATCTGAAATTTATACATTGTAAAAATGAAAAATCATGCTCTCAGTTCATATACTTTTGACCTTACTATTCTGTCAAAGAAAAGAAAAGCGTAATACAATAACATTCAAGCCATAACAGTTTTCACACTGGTGGACAGAGATATTTTAATTGGTGCATCCAAGCCAACATAGTGTATTTCTAAATATTTTTTGTCAAATACAGATAAGATTTGAGGATAATAATGCAATATTGGAAATGATTATCACTTAACACCTAATATCTTAAGTTTATAATCCATTCAATATATATTGCAATGGTACAAAGACAGGTTTTGTTTTCCCACCTAATGACTTCAGGAGCCTTCTTTTGAAAAATTAAGGAATGCTTCATGTGCCTAATAATAAAAAAGACTGGAAAGCAATGTCTTACTCAAACCTTTATACAAGCTATAGGTTTCAATGAACCAAAAGCAGCTCAAGTTAATCCAGAGGGAAATTACATTGGTAGCTTAATACACTGGTTCACTCTTCAACATCATCCTTTTTGTAGCCAATATCCTGCAAAACACCGGAGAGAGCAGAAACAAGCAGGGTCTGCTTTGGGTTTTGAAAAACTGACCCAAGACTGACTGCAATTTGTACGTTTTTTGCATGCAACAATCAAACCAAAAACTATTAAATCGGAAAAAATCATGTATATCAGACAAACTTCTCTGTAGATTAGTGTTGAATTGAAGTTGTAGTATACGTTAGCTTCCCTAAAGCTGAGCACATACTTGATGACTGATCAGCACTAACTGATGACTGACAACACACACTGTTTTCCTTTCACTTATCTTCCTGATATTTGTTTTAGATAGTCTCTCATAAGTCGACAGTGCCAGTCAATATTTAGCAGTGTGTGAGATGACTGATCATGACTTAAGACTAGACTCTTTCCGCATTTCACACCCTATGACACTGAGCCTGATCTCATTGTCTGGGTCGTCACAGTCAAATCATATTCATAATTGGCCTGACAGTCATTAAGAATATGGCCAGCTTTACATGACATTGCACTTGCACTGAGACTAATATGCATGTCGACATTTCAGTGACAATGCTGTTGTGTGGCCCTGTTACTAACTAGTGTCCACTGGAGGTAGGGGATTCTATTTGAGGAAATCTTGCTGCTTGGAAAATGATTTGGCTGAGAAAACCTCCTGCCTGACTAGCAGGCATGGCACACAGAGCTGCTGTTTGCTTACTCTGCCAAAAGTAAAACTAGTTCTGCCATCCCTTGCCTTCCCTTGCATTTTTCCTATTACACAGCTACAAGCTGCTGCATCTGTTCTTGTCAGAAATTTTATTCACGCCATTTATTTTTCTTTTGCCTGTGCAAAAAGAAGCCGGCTGTTATTCAATAAACACACAGAGCAAGCTGTCCTGGGTTAATGCAGCCTAACTTTTCCTGCCTCTTAAAGCAGATGTTCATTAGAGTAGAAGAGTTTGCTCCATCTCGGGTACACTCAGCTATTCAAGTAGAGTTAAAGCTCAGCACTCTCTCAAATAAGAGCCGGACAGTTTGACAGGATGCGAGTCAAAGAGACAGCCGTTCCATTTGGTGATTCATCCACACCCTTACTACATGGCAATTAATGCCCAAGGCTCATGTTCACTACCAAAGCCAAATTCTCACTCTGGCTTTCAAGATTTTCAGACTAAAGTTGGTAAGATATTTTCTTTACAGCACAGCGGTGTGGGCTGCTGTCAAATCACATCTCAGACACTTCAGATACGAGCCAAAATGTTCAGAATAAAATGTACCAGCTCTGCCTGGTAATGAAGTCATTTTTAGGCAGCAGGGTTTGCAATGACGGGCCAAGCAAGGTGTCCTAAATGTCCCCTGTTTAGTACCCTGTCCCCTATCACCGGGCAGGATTTCTCTTTTCTGTCTAACAGCTTTAGCTTTCTATCTCAGAGAAAAACAAAGACACCGTATTGCAGCTTTGTGTTCCTAAATGTCAATACAGGATAAACTGGACAAATTGTGATGTATGAGGTTTACAATTCATAGGATGTTTTTCACAATTCCTGTTTGATAATATTTACATTGATTTAACCATGCTGTCAGCAGCTGCAACATATCCTTTACACCAACACTTTGAAATATACAAGTGGAAGTATTTATTTAGAAATGTGGAAGTGGTTATTTTTAGGTGGAGCACCATCCTGCCCTGACATTTTGACAGCAGCAGGGATGGCTTTTGTATGTCTACAAAGTATTTGATGTAGTATTTGTATGAAACGCACAACAATCTTATATTTGTCAAATCACAGAAGATCAAATCAATCAGTTCTGTTCTATTTATAGAGAAAGGAACACAATTTTAGAACCAAAACGAGCTGATGGCTTAAATATTGAATGATGAATGTGGACATGTGAAATATCGAATGTCACAAACAATCAAAAGTAACATGTTACTCTTCTTACAAAAAAAGCTATTTTTAATTATATTTGGCAAACAGTTGCATTTCTTTAAAATGTTAGATAGAAAGAGCTGTTAAGGAGCACATATTGTACCAAAGTGATGGATCTGTGCAGTTTCCCCAAGAGAAATAACAAAATGGGGAGTGCAAGAACATAACCTTGAAATACAGGAGAAAGTGTTCACAGGTATAAATATTAAAATGTTCAGAGATGGGAAATGTAAATTCAAATTAAGCATCATTTTAACAATACCTTTGTTTTTTGCTGTAGTATTTCATAGCTTTTGTGTAAGAATTGTGTTGGTAAGTGCAGCACATAACATAACATGAATCATCAGCATCCAAATATATTAGGTGTAATTTCCAACTGAATGCTTTTTAAATTATAACCAGGCAGCTCTGACAGCTCTCTGAGATTTCTTATTTTTCAAATTCTCAATATTCAGCAGCTGCATCAGGCCAAAATGTTCTAGCCTCATTAATTATGGCACTCAGCGAGACTGTGCATACATGGACATTTTATAAAATCGCATCAACTGAGGTTATCCAAAGGTATAATGAAGAGAATACATTTACAAGCACCCTTTAGCACAATAGAACACTGATTTGTCCATTATGCTGCATTGTGGCAGTTGCTGATTACTTCAAAACCACAAGCAAAAAAAAAAAAAAATGGCATAGCAATCGCACTCCTATGAGAAACAGATCAATATTCTCATCCACTGTGGAACACACACTGCCCTGTACAGTCCATATTTATTCACACTGTGGTCCAGTCTAACCATAGGTGGGAAAAACAACTTGGTGTTGGGTCAAAGATAAAATCCATATAACAATTTTAGAGAGTGTTACATCATTATTCAACAAAAAAAAAGCAGTTAGTTGTACATCACCATTTGCCAAGTCTCAAAGAAGAAAACGCCATAAAAAAAAAAACAAAACAACAAATGTCAGGCAATGTTAATAATTCAGTACAAATGTGTCAGACAGTAATAATACAATGAATTCAAGCCATTTGTAAACTTAGGCACAACAACGGTAGTAGTAGCTCAGATACAAAAACTACACCATAAAACATCATAATGAAAAGTTACAACAGTGGCAAAAAAAAAAACGATTGTACATGACATTTCATTACAAGAGTTTTGCCTTCAAATATAATAATTAGGAAATTTTGCATGGCACCCAAGCCAGAGAAACAGAAAAAGTATTAGCCTGAATAGTCTCTCTCTCTCTCTCTCTCTCTCTCTCTTATATATATATATATATATATATATACACACACACACACACACACACACACACACTGGCCTTGCTTAGCTCCATCACATTTTTGCAGCCCTGTCCCTTGTCCCACACAGTGCTCACTGCTTTTCATAAAAATGAAAGACAACAGAGTGGGCATGTGGGTGACATTCTTACAATATGGCCCAGACATGTCAGCCGTCTTCTACATAAGATATTACGAGTTGACCAGTTCGCTTCTAGACGTCCTTGTCCAAGATGCGTTCAAAGCATGAGATACCGAGAATTTTTCTGAAGCATCGAGTGTGAAATGTGTCCAGGCATTTGGACTGTGGTGTCCTAGGCCTCAGATCCTAACAGCAACATAGTGACCGCAATGGCCTGGTACATTTGCATTTTGGTTTGCAACTCAACTGCCCTGTGACTCATGAAATGTTGAAGCTTGTTGACAGCAATTGTCACAAGCTATTGTTGTAATACAGATACAATGTAAGACGCAAAACTGCATAGGTTTTAGTCAAATAACAACATAAACCATCAACATCTAAGCCTCCTACAACTCAAGAACAACCCTCATAACATGTTTTTTTTAAAGCACATACTAATGATATGGATATGATCTTTCAACCCAGACATTATGGAAAATCTGCACTTTATTGTTCACATAAATGATCAGCAATTTCACAACAGAAACACAAATAAATGCAACTCAAATCTTTGTCACATCCACCATGATTTGTTGAAAGATCTGTCAACATTACCTCTGTATTACGTAAAAATCTTTAGAGTGGGATTTTATCATGGGCTACAAATTCACGAAAAGTCCACTATGATGATGCATGCAGTCCTCCACTGACAACCACAAATAAACTGACCACGCAGCTCCAGTGAGGCAGTTATTAAATGATTAAGTCTTCTTTCAGACAAGTAAGTAAAAATGATTTATTAGTTAATGAAATTGGTTTTAAAAGTGCTGCCCCTGGCAGTAACCTCTGTGTTACCACAAACATGCTAAGCCGTGCCTTTATGGTGACTACTGGAGTTCTGTTTTTTCCAAATTGCTTGGGGCTGGCACACCAGTCCCACAGAAAATAAATCATCTGATGAATAATCAATAGTCATCATAGTCTTTTTTGTGCATCTAAATGTCCAAACACACATTACACCAGACCAGCCAAAGAAATACAGAACCAATTAAAAACATGGCAGCAATTTTAATAGCTAATTTCAGCTATATTATTCAAAATCAAAGAACAATAGAGAAGACAAGTGTCTTAGTTTAAGCTGGATGATGATGGTGGTAATACCTGCAGATCCCTTTTGTAGTGAGGTTATCATCACATCAAAGGTGCTCATGTCATCATACCATGATGCAAAAGCATAGCGCATAAATGAAAGGAAGGCGTGCAAAACCTTACTGTGATCAGCACATCGAATTACCTTCTAATATACACCGTTGCCTTATGACTGAATTGTCAGTAACAATAGTAACAAAACATTTATAGTATAGAAATAAAGGAATAAATGATCCAAGGAACAGATTATCAAATGTGATAACCATGTAATCACAAAAAGTAAAGGCTGATCTTTATTGCTTCAACTTACTGAGGCAGTTCAGTTATTTCTGCACTTGTTTATCTACAACCAGACACTAAAATAATGGACAAAAAGCCTACCCTATGTAATCCTCCATCAAAAAGGCACAGTTTGAGTGCTTCATTCATTCTAATCTTTTCAAACCAGCCTTCAAACGCATCACCAGTTTAACTCCAGTATTTTATTCCATAAAATCCAAGACAAGAGGAGAGAAACAGTATGTGGGAGTCTGAATGCTTGAGTATATAACACCACCAACAGAATCTAAAATCTGCAATAACAAAAGTTTTTGTGCTGGTTAAAAGCACATTTGATCCATCTTAGCCAACTGGACTGGACTGTGTATATAACATCTATAAATTCTACAGCACATCATCTTGCATGCTCTATGTTCAAATGCATGGTCTTGTACAAACACAATTAAAATCCAGATCATTTTAATCTTCGTAAACATCGCCCTGCGTGTGTGCATGCTGTACGTGGGGCTGCGGGTTGGATAATTAAAAGGTGGGGATCCCGGGTATTAAAACGTTTTTAAGCCACAACATTTGGAAGCAGTCCAGGCAGAGACACAAACGGGACAGAAGTGCAGACTTACACCGGCTTGGTTGACGTGTGCTTCAGTGAACATCAGGGCAAAACAGCAGCTACAGACCACGACACAACTATCCAAAGTATTTATAAAAACTACCACCGCTTGACATTACTGCAAAGTGGGAATTCCACGTTAAAGAGGCGACTGGTGTAAGAGGGTATTAAGCTACTGTAGTAAGCAGGGACAAGGGGGTTGCAGGGGAAAGACACAAGGGGCCATATGTCTCATCTGGCCAATTAGCTAGCCAGCTAGCCAGCAGTGGTCACAACAAAATGCATTTGCTCCCTACTACACTGGCAGACCAAAGCAACGCTAGCTCCAGAAGCTACTCACCCAGCAGAAAGAGTCCAAGGGTGTCCGAAAAACTCCGTCTCAGCCGCTTAGCAGGTCTGTCAGACCGTAAAAACCTTGTAATGTTGATTATGTGCGAACAGTCTCCGGACAAACCTGCGGTGTTACTGCGTTTTCAATTCGCACCGCTCACAGCACCATTAAAAGCTGCATTGTTGGAGCGACGGCTGGACAAACAGCACCGACAGCACGCAGCAAAGGATTATGGGAAACGTTGTCGATTGCTGTGCTTTTTGGAATACATGAAAGATTGGGGAAACGCGCCACCTGGTGGAAAAAAGTGAGTAGCGTCAGATTAAGATACAAAAAAAAAGTTTAAATAATAGCTTGAGGAAATACATGAACCTTTCAATAAAAATAGAAATAAAATTTAAATAAATACATATACTGTGGTGTACAAAATTATCACAACAGATCTGAAAATATTCGTCTTTTTTTGCCTCCAAAACATAAGGAAGAGATTTAGAGCCGCTGGAAATAAAAATAATGTCCAATATATATATTTTAATTATTATTCTGGGGGGCAGAATTCTGACTTTAACCTCGGAATTCTGACTGTTTTAATTTATTTATTTTATGTATTTATGTATTTATTTATTTATTTATTTATTTATTTATTTATTTATTTATTTATTTATTTATTTATTTATTTTTGCATTATTATTGTTCTGAGATTGAAGTCTGAATTCTGGCTTTTTTCCCTCAGAATTCTGACTTTTCTTCTGAGACTAATAATAATAATAATAATAATAAAAAATTATATATTGGACTATGATTTACTTTTCTTCTTTTTTTTTCTTTTTTTTTTTCCAATGGCCCTAATCCTCTTCGGTAAAAAGTTGATGGTTGTTCTGAGCACAACAAATATCCAATGGAGTTTTATTGTTTTTAATCAACTTTTAACCCTCCAGGAACAGAAAGTTATTATTATTATTGTTGTTGTTGTTGCTGTTATTCCTATCATTCACACAAGTCAAATTACATATTACAAGTCATTTGGCATCTTCTGTTAAAGAACATGATTCTGTGACATTAACACTGAAATAGGGTGAATAGGCACATCATCTGAACCGCCTTATGTTGGCTCTATTCTAGGTTTATAGAGCACTTTGTAAGTATAAAAAAATATATGGCATGTGTTCTTAATATTTTAGGCCAACGCTGTATATGTTCAGGTAATTAGTTCATGACAACAATTTAAGTGTGTTTTTTATCACCGTTGTTGATGCAAATATATTGTAAAAGTCCTTCAGCTATAATTAAGGTTTTATTGCTCACTGAATTGCATGTTTATTGCGTTTATTGCCATTGTGATAAAACTAGAGCTTCCTTTTGTGGCTATGTTGTAAATGAGGTGCTTCCAAAAATAGAATGAATGTTGATTAAATCGGTAACAAAAAAGACTAACAAACTGATAAATAATGCTTTTAAAATGTTTACATGAAAGTTGCGAGGATTTATGCAGTATGATAGACAGAATTTTGGTAAATGGGAAATTATGTCCTAAAATGGAATATTTTGCTTTAAAAAGTAACATATACAGTTTTCTATTTTCAGAACTAACAGAGCTGTAATCATAAACCTCAACTTAACTATGAGTTTGAATTTGTTTTGTTGGGTTTTTTTTTCTTAAGTCATCCGTCATACCACATTTCATCATCCTGAGAACTTGAGAATTATTGAGAACTATATATTTATTATGGTAAAGGAATTATATGGTCTCCAATAATTGAGTGTTATATTTAGATTATACACTTAACTACAAGCACCAATATCACAATATGGAATTCCTCCACTACAAATAAAACATCTTTATTAAATTCAACCCTATTTAATTAGTGCGTGTGTTTAAAGTCTCAAGTAAAAGTAGTCATTGTGCAGTAGCAGTTGCTGTCAGTGTTTAACGACTACAGAGTGTTTCTGTAGTTGTACCACCTAGAATAGAATAGAATAGAATAGAATAGAATAGAATAGAATAGAATAGAATAGAATAGAATAGAATAGAATAGGTACTGATTTGGAAAGCAGCACATACATGGTTTTCACTTGACAGGAAAGGGATAAAAAATTCTAAATACGAAAGTACAATATTAAATACAGTGATGCATAAACATGAAGAAAATGGAAACAAAACAGTGAAATATAAGTATCCCAAATAAGTACAGTCACAGGAAAAAAATATTAGACCACCCCTTGTTTTCTTCAATTTCTTGTTCATTTTGTGGAATAACCTGCCTTTGCAGATCAGACAGGTCTCCTCTTTGCCTGTTTTTAAATCTCTTCTTAAAACCCACCTGTTGGTGATATTTAGTTGAGTGTTTAATATTTTAACTTGTTTTATATATTTGATTTTTATGGGTTTTGTTTATGCTTTTATTAATTTTTATTGTGTTTTTAGTGTTCTGTACAGCACTTTGGTCCACTGTGGTTGTTTTAAAGAGCTTTATAAATAAAGTTGGATTGGATTTTAATGCCTGGTGCAACGAAAGGTACATTTCTTTTTTTTTTTTTTTTTTACAAATATAATGATAACAACAAAAATATGTCATAAGACTTTAATTTAAGAGCTGATATCTATCCATTATCCATGTTTTCTTGATAATAACCAAAATCACTTCAGTTCTTACATCAATATCTATGGCATTGTACTGACAAAAACAGTACATTTAGGCATTCCATGTTTTTTTTCTGTCTGTTTTAGTCACATGATACACACAGGAGTTAGTACTTGATTCCATAACCATTGGTTTTGATGAATTTTGATGATCTGATATTTTTTTTTCTCCATTTTTTAGCACTTGAGTCCGTTATAGTCATCCACCAGTAGGTGTGGAAAGGCGCTAGTGAGTCAACTAAACACTAAACGTGCACTAGTAGCAGTAGAAGAAGAACGCCTGAAGTCGCAGAGTGATGACGAAACCTACGAAAAATGGAGAGAAAACACATGTCTGCTTTTGCTTTGTACCAGTCGCTGTCTTCAGAATTACCTCCTCCTGCTAAGAAGCCTTCCCTGGAGGTACATGATACTAAAAACTGTCCCGGTTTGTCTGTGTTATTAACTTCTCTGCCACGACTGTAGGAATGACAGTACTTAAAACAGCACAGCAGTCCAGATGGCTAGCTGGAAATGAAAGCCTATTATCCAGAAATACACACATTATTTTATTTACCATGCTTGTTTTTTGTTTGTTTGTTTGTTTTTTTGTAGGCACCAGCTAAGAAGAAAAAGAAAAAGGAAAATGGGGTTGCAACAATTAAAGTCCAAACAGCTAAAGCACAAGTTAGGGGTGACAATAAGAAAAAAAAGCTCACAAAATCTGTGCAAAGAGAGGTAAGTGTGTACCTGCTGCAAAAATAGTGTATTAGGTTAATTTTGGACAGAAACAAAGCTTCTAATCAACATGCAAATATGTAAAGAATTGATATTTAAAGAATAGTTAAATTCATGCTGACTGCAGTATGATAATGACTACTATACTACTATGATATATATTTATGAAGAACAGGGGAAACTATAAAGCTATATTCATTTTATTTGATCATTCATGTTTATATTGTAGATTTTGTGTTTATTTATGAACTGTTGCAGCCTCAACTTATACCTGTCAACATAAACTGCTAATGTGAATTTTTTTTTTTTTTTTTGTTTTAACCTTGAAATGATTGAGTTGTCTGTTATATTAAGTAATATTTCACATGTAAAATGCAGGAGGAGGAGGAGGAATGTGTAAGTGGAGCTGAGACACTAGATGTTTTACTGGCTGAACTGGCAGAAGTCAACAACAGCCGGGAGAGAGCAAGCAAACTGTTTCAGTGGCTCATCAGTCCAATTCCTGCCAAGGCGTTCTTCAGGTACTGATGAGTGATATAAGGGTTTCTGTCACTGCAGCAGGAGTTCAACTGAAATGAATGCAGATAAATGATTACTGTTCCTACATGTGGTGTGGTTAAAAATACAGATACAGTTGAACTTTATTAATCCTTGTGGAGAAATTCACTTTTTCCATCAGCTCAATAGAAATTAACAAAGAAAAAAAACTGAGCAATCATCAATCTGTGAATCATCAGATGAGGTGTCAGACTCTGATGGCCATGAAGGATCTTCTGTATCTTTCAGTGCTGCATCTTAATGAGGTTATTCATCACTGCAGCTGCTCTTTAGGTTTTATCAGAATAAGATAAAGAGAATGACCTGGATTTTTCAAGATCCCCTCCTCCTTATTCAGTGGGTATCTCTCCATTCCCCAGCGTGTCCAGCTTTTCTCTCACAATAGAATTTGCTTGTGTAAACAAAAGAAACCAGGGTTCTTATCAACATACAATTAAATATATACAGAATGGATATATAAAGAACAGTTAAATTCAGACCAGTTGCAGTGTAACATCAAAGGATTACGATACTTGGAATATAATAAGGTATGAAGCTAGATTAATATTATAAATTAAGTAAAACTATGACTCCAAATCATAAATGCATGTATTGTGGATTTAAAATATATATATAACTAGTATTTTTTTCTCTTTAAGGGAAACGTGGGAAAAGAAGCCCATTATTGTTCAGCGTGAGAATCCAAATTACTACAAGGGATTATTCTCCACAGCAGAGTTTGATCGCATATTAAGACAGGTAGGCACGACACAACTGTGTTGATCTATAGTTTCTCTTGTTGATTTGTAGATTTTCTCTGTTTAACACCAAACCAGAAATGTTTCATATTAAACATACCTATTGCTGTTACATTTTAAGGAGGATGTTCAGTTTGGAGTTAATCTTGATGTCACAAGCTACACTAATGGGAAAAGGGAGACTCACAATCCTCCAGGGAGAGCCCTGCCTTTCACTGTGTGGGATTTCTATGAGGTGAGTGCAGCAGGATTTTAAGTACAACATATTTATATATAAACTAAAGGTAATTTCTGTGTTTAAGGATTAGTGTCATTCCACATTTGGATGGTTTTAGTTATGGTCCTAATCCTTGGGTCTTTTGCAGCAACCTAGCAAGCATTTCTTTTCTCTTAGGAGTTCATTCAAATTTGTTCTAATTTCACATTTTTCAGGCTTGATCTTGTTGTAAAAACTACACTATTATTATTTTTTTTTAAGTATGAAGTTATTTTTGTATTTTCAGCACCTCAGCTGGAACTCCCATTTTCAGTGGTGTATTAAAACATTAAGCCGTTTGCTTAATGTTTACCTTGATTTAAAGTTATGAACTTTCACCTCGTCTTCATCTCTCAGAGTGGCTGCTCCCTCCGCATGCTGAATCCTCAGGCTTTCTCCTCCACAGTGTGGAATGTGCTGTCCATCCTTCAAGAGCAGTTCGGCAGCATGGCTGGAGCCAATGTGTAAGAATTTGAGACCCAATTGCTACTAGAGAGAAAGCTTTTGTTTACATTTACATTTACAAGTGTTCATCAGTCATTTTACCACACAGATACCTGACTCCACCTGGAACACAAGGCTTTGCTCCACATTATGATGACATTGAGGCATTTGTGGTTCAGCTGGAAGGAAAAAAACACTGGAGGGTCTACAACCCCAGGTAAGATGCAGAAAATGGCAACTTTTTACCACAGTGCCACAATATAAGGCTTTTAATTTCCAAAAACCACTGAGGATATGTAAAATATATTGCATGGATACTAGAGCATTATTGAGGTTATGTGGATCAGTGCACAATAGTTTGAATTGATTTAGACTGTATTTTTCATGTGTTCTTTTATGACGAAATCTGTACTAATAAACACACTATATCTATCTATCTATCTATCTATCTATCTATCTATCTATCTATCTATCTATCTATCTATCTATCTATCTAT
>JAQQZY010000017.1:7245364-7263891 GCA_030068375.1 Ostorhinchus rueppellii | reverse complement strand
TTTTTTCATTTCTTCTCAAATTTTTTTGTTATTTTTTTGTGTTTTTTTTTTTTTTTTTTTTTTTTTTTTTTTTTTTTTTTATAAAACTATTAATACAAGTGGCCTCAAGCACTTGTGTAAAATGAAAGGAAGCGTACCTTTATAAAGAAATTGACTTTCTACTATGCACTTGTTTTCCTTTTGTACGTCATACATCTTTGACAGATTGCTGTTTTTTTTATTTTGTTGTTGGACGTGTCCACTCTAGCAAACTTCAGTCAGGCAGAAATCGGAAAGCCTATCCTGGAGGTGGTGCTGGAAGCTGGTGATCTCCTCTACTTTCCCAGAGGATTCATCCATCAGGGCGACTGCCTCCCAGATGTTCACTCCCTGCACATCACCATCTCCTCCTACCAGAAAAACAGCTGGGGGGATCTGCTTCTGAAGGTTGTTCACTTTGATCCAGACTCTGAGAGTTTCAGTAAAATATGTACATGAATAAAGGAGGCAACAGCACATTAATAAATAAAACACTGACGGTTGCTGGTTAATACAAGATATGAGACCACAGTTTATACTTTTACATTTGAGGAAAATGACAATGTTTATTAATTTTGGATAACATTTCTCAAACTTTGCTCTCAGACTTTGAATAATTGAAAGAAAAAAAAGCTTATATTCATCTTTAAAAGCACAATATGAATTGTTCTAATGTAGGTAGAATTCAGAATCAGTGTGTGGTGAAGTCAGCCTTATTTTTAGTTACAGTTGTCATGCTCTCCTCCATCAGTCCTTCACATTGCTGTTGGCTGATTTATTGCATTCCCAAGGCAAAAACACAAGCAGCTCAAGTTTGTTTGCTGGCTTGTGACCAAGGACCATTTTCCTTTTGATCATATTCCAGAGATTTCCTATTGGGTTCAGGTCTAGATAGCTGGAGCGTTCTCTTAATTGAAGAGATTTAGTCACACCAAATTAACACTATTAATACCTACTGTCTCTGTTACAGGAAAATACAGACTGATTGATTGATTGATGCATTTATTCTGAATGAATGTTTTTAAAAGAAGAAAAATAAACAAAACATTTAAGCATAAGCTATATAATGCATATTCAAAAAGGAGTGAGAAGAAGTAGAATTTATGAACTCCCGCCCCTTCTCCTTAAATAATAACAATAAGTCTAAACATATCTGTACTCATACCTAATACTTACTGTTAAAGAATTTTGTTTCTGGCTTTATATTATTCCAAACACATATAATTTACATAAACCCATAATACAATAACATGTATGTATGTACATACATAGGTTTGGATTATTTAAAAAGGAAAACTAAGTACAATAGTCAGATTTTTCACATTTCTTTTATCAGGTGGTTCCAGCCGCTTTGGAAATAGCAATGGAGGAAGATGTAGAGTACAGACAAGGATTACCTCTGGACTATCTTACATTCATGGGAGTGCAGAATTCTGACAAGGTGATTAATTCTGGCTTTTCAGTAGTGCTTTTCATTCCAGCCACAGTGTGTAGCCTTTTCTGTTAAGCCCTTACCTTCTGATGACCAATCTTGTACTTGCGTAGGATGACCCACGCAGGGTGAAATTCTTCTCACGGATCGAGAGCCTGATGAAGAAGCTCCCAAATTACGCCCCAGTGGATGCTGCTGTTGATCAGAAAGCTAGAGATTTCCTCCATGACTGCCTGCCTCCCATGCTCACCCCAGGTACACAATTGGGATGTTGGTAATAAAAAAATAAAAAAAACCTGAGTAGTTTTTCAGGAGAGGTAGAACTTTTCAGAATAAGTATGAAACCTGAGATACAATGTGCCTCTAAAACATGACTCATCCTTCCCCATCAGATGAACTGGCCACCAGTGTCCAAGGAGCGTCTGCTCGGTGGGAACGTGGGCGAACTGTGGATGTCGGTGCAAAGATCACTGCCCAAACTAAAGTCAGAGTCATCCGTGCAGGGTGTACTAGGTATAAAAAAAACAAAAACAAAACCTTCCTTTGAATTTCACAGTATGTTCCCACCAGGCATCTTGGATGTAGATTATGAAAAACCTTGAACACTGAGCTGCGTATTTTTCAAGAACACCAAAGAAGGTCAAATTCAATATTAAGGATAATTATTATGCTTTGCCTGAGTGATTTATTATATGTGTGCAGCTTCCATTACCCTAAGCTTTTGTAATAAAATTTTAACTGTCCTTTAATCAGATACGAAAGTGATGGAATCTGGTCACACCACACTAAAAAACGTCCTTGAGACTTTTTTGTTTTGCATTTTATTCCATGACATGTCAAGTCCTTGGTTTATACCATCAATAATACATGTATGCATGTATAAATCTTTCCCTATGACGACGCATCTCTGCTCACTACGTCTACATCCTTGTGCATTTTTCAGCACAGATCCACAGTGATATTTTCATTTTACATCACTTACATACAAAATACCAGATACTGTATGTCTGAATGTGTCCTGTGTGGATATGATACTGTATGCACACACCTTTAATGTATTCTTAATAGCAATTCGGCACACATTGCAAAGACAAGTGTCTGTCTTCTGTTACCAAAAAGTACACAAAGTACATTACATTTCAATTTTATTAATCATATCTAATATTTATTTGGTGTAAAGAGGCGCTGGGTATTGTCATGAAAATATATAGATTTTGTAGGTTTAATGTTTGAAGAGTTTCATTTTGTCTATCGTAGTTTAACCCATAAAGACCTAGTGCTACTTTTGGGTCAATTCCCAAATTAATTTTTCTCTCTGTTTAACCTTTCTTAACTGATTTATTACCATTCATCATATTTTCCTCCCTTAAGCTTTTTTTCCCCCAGTGATATTCCCCAGATATTTCCCTGTATTTATTTTACTGGCCATACACTTAAATCATCATACTGAGATTACATATGAGGGTTTTCATACTGAATGCAGAGAAAACTTGAGAAAATGTGACTTTGAGTAAAATATATCATTAACTGAATATGATCCAAGTGTGTCCATCTACTGTTAGTGATCGGACTCCTTGGGTTTTACTGGCAAATCAAAAGTTGTAGAAGATGACAGTGTTTCCATGTTCCCCACGGAGCCCACGAATGTCCAAATGGGTCATATCTGATGACCAGGATACAATGATAAATTGCATTTTACACCAATTATTTATATGTATTGATAGGATTAATGGCTCCAAAATTATTAAACATTTTGGATCAGTAGATGCGTTTGGTCACTGGTGTGTATTTGGGTCTTTATGGGTTAATAACACATGCAGAAATGTGAAAGTCTGCTCTTTCTTCTCTTCAGGTTATGCAGTGATGGAGATGCTGTTTGTCTTTACTACACCACAGACAACTCCAGAGTTTACCACAAAGAGGAGCTCAAGAGTTTGGAAGTAAAATCAGAGGTACATTATACTGTACATCACAGCATATTCATTCAGTGAGATATTTGAGTCCTAAGAACAAACTCATTTTTTTTTCTCTTATAGCATACAGATGCCATTGAGTTTCTGATGCATTCATATCCCAAATTTGTGACAGTAGGAAGTTTTCCATGCGAGTCAGCAGATGATCGGGTATCCAAGTTTCTTTAAACGGTGGTTTTTCTTTATTTTTCTGTAAAATCTATCCCTTATACAATTTCTTCTCTCAATAGATTGCTTTGGCTGAGCTGCTCTTCGAAAGAGGAATTATCCACACTGCAGAACCCCTGTAGAGGACACACTTTCAATCAAGATGGGTACATCAATGGATTCAGATGACTTTTGTACAAAAATTGTTTACTGCAATCCATTTCTCATTCGAGACATACTTCAGTGGCTGTACTCAAAAGAGCAGGCTGAACAATCCATTTACAAACGTTTCTTCCTGTTCACTATGAAATAAACCAGATTTTTTTCTTAGAAATGGGAACTTTGTGCAAGTTATTTTCTTAGAAATCAAAATTCTAATGGACAAAAATCACCTTTATGAGAAAGGTCATGTTTATTATTGGTTGATACAACTCAAATATTGCAGATTACTGGTTGACAGAATTCAATAACAGGAACATGAATCTTAAATATAACTGATTGAGGTTCGTCAATCATTCACACTACAGATTACAGCACACATTCAGGGGGCAGATGGTCTACTTCCAGGTCACCTCCTCATTAGGCTTCAGCTCCCTACAAATAAGATAACAATTACATGGTGGTTTCTTAAAGCAATGCTGGGATTGTCAATAACATTTACTACAAGCAAAAGCATAGGAAATATAAAATAGTCACCTTAACATTAAAATCCATCAGGTTTGCAAAGGCTTTACACTGTTACAGTGTTTATGAACGTATTCTTTTGACACTTAATGGTTAGATGACACACAACCCACAAACATACAGTGTGTTTCCTCCAAAGACAGTGGAAAATACAGCAAAACTTTAGTCTGGTTAACTATTACTCTTTTTCTTACCTTCCATACAAGAGACTCTTGTTCCTGAAAGCTGTCAGCTTTTGGTCCTGCCTTTTGTCCAAGTACCATCCAAGCACAAAGCCTATGGGTACAAATATGTTCGCCCAGTGCTCCCGTGCCATTGTAAGTAAGTTGACCATGGTTCCTTCAGAAATAAGCAAATAAATATAAATAAGCAAGATGAAATATACCGCTGGCTTCAAATCATGAAACGAGACGTGACAACAATCGTTGACAAGCAATAATTAAAAGATAACCGGCTATATTGTAAGACAACTGACAATATTAAAACACTTAATAACAACGTACTGTTTATATGCTCATAACATGCCTAGAATTATCATTGTAGACGCCTTATTGACCCTGTGTAGCTGATAATTGTTACCTCAAAGCGGACACTAACAGAAAACTTTACCTATGCTACTTCTTTGTACATCAGAATATACCTACCTGGCAAAAGTAATAAAAAATAATGCAAATGTTTATAACCTGTCTAATCTATATGTCGTTATAATAGTCGTGCAGTGTCGGTTTAGCTAGCTAGCTAGATGGATAGCATTGTAACAAATAATGAGCCAGTTTCCACCCGAATTTGTCTTTGGTTGGAAATAGCACAGTACACTTACCAAATTAAATATTTTACAGCATAATGTTTACAAATGCTTGCAGACAGAGTAAAAGAAAGTGGATATTACCTTCTGTTTAGTCTAGGCCGTGGCCTTCAGCTCCTTATTCACTGGACAGAGGACATTGGACTGTACCAAATACTGAGGTAATTTGAATACTATCAACAAAGCCAACGTCACACTTAACTTTACAACACATTAATATACCCGTCTAAATATAATAAAACAACTCATTTAAGCAATCATGATTAGATAGAAGGTTAAAAATAACAAGTGCAGCTTTTAAACATGACGTTGTTGTTACTTTAACGCCACTACACTTGGTACGCGCCATTCCCCTTTCACCCCTGATGCAGCGGCAAACATGTCGGGTAGTGAAGTGTGTTTTCAAAGCCGCTAACAAAAATGCATTTATTCCTTAATTTTACGGTACCTACCGATTTAATCGTGGCCACATTCTACCAGGAGTGAATTTAAAGAGTTTCGTATTTAATGGTATGTTGCATACTTCTTTACCTAACAAGCCAACCTTATGCCATAAACTAAAAAAAATAGGTTCGATTACACTTTACCGGGCAATTGATTATGCTAGCTGCGGCTAATGTGGCTTAGTGTGAGTGTTTCCTTGCAAATTTCTAAGCTGATTAACTGAATATTTCATTAGGAGTCATATCCTTCTGTTGCTGGATGTCGCAATAATTAACGTTTGCCATGTACAGCTCATTTGTATTGTTTTTGTTTTCCCCATAGACTTTAATGATGAATGAATTTAGTATTATGTCGTGGACCAAGGCAAAAGCAGCCACTTATCGTAGCCTAATGCATGATCGTATTGTTTGGATTCATCAGTTTTCAACCTTATTCCTATTGTTTTACGGTATTTTTATGTTTGCAGCATGACAGTTGAGAACAATGACGTCCATTATCAAGCTGACCGCCGTGTCAGGCGTCCAGGAGGAGTCTGCTCTGTGTTACCTGCTGCAGGTGGATGAATTCCGCTTTCTCCTGGACTGTGGCTGGGATGAGAACTTCTCCATGGACATCATCGATGCCATGAAACGGTACTTATTGTGTCCATCTACTTATTTCCACAAGTATCCGACCTGTTGCAATGAACTGAAACAACTCTAATGCTCTTTTTTTCCCCCACAGATACGTTCATCAGGTTGATGCTGTGTTACTGTCTCACCCGGACCCCATACACCTGGGAGCACTGCCATATGCTGTGGGCAAACTGGGCCTGAATTGTACTATTTATGCCACAATCCCTGTCTACAAGATGGGACAAATGTTCATGTATGATCTGTATCAGGTAAGACACTGTTGTGGAATATAATAAATAAATACTTTTAGTCAAGTACTGTTTAAAAAAAAGATGCCTATCTGTATGCAAATTTAGTGTAATTTATGCTAATTTATACTTGTAGTCGTTTGTGAAGAGTGGCAAATATACTTTTTACTCCACTAAATTTGTCTGGCAGCTTTAATAACTTGACACATGATGCAATAAACTCATTTGTTCAATGAAATTTTTTTATTTCTAAATGTGCTGATTGCATATATTTGTGATAAACTGATGGATCAAGTGTTACCTACTGGATTGAGAAAATGATATGAGAAGTTTGTCATTAAGATATGTGGGTCTGACATGCTACAACCATTTTATGATTTTATGGAATATGATGTATTGCTCAATATTAAGCTACATAATTTCTAAAGAGAGAAAAAAAAAAAGAAAAGTTAAAAAGATAACCATTTACAGCAACAAATGTAACATACCCATTAATGCACTGTAATATGAATTCAAAAATGTATATACATGTCAGATATTGACATTTTATGGTATAATTTCTACTTTTCATTTGCTGATAATACAGATAATACTGTAAAATAGCTTATTATAAATACCAATTAAAAGTATCTGTACTTTTTTTCTCCACTTAGTCTCGAAACAACAGCGAAGATTTCACATTGTTCACCCTTGATGATGTGGATTGTGCTTTTGATAAAATACAACAGTTGAAATATTCTCAGATTGTTAATCTGAAAGGTGAGGTATACTTTATTTGCACATTATTTATACCTTTGTGTATGTTGCAGATACATTAAATGTTTTGTGTTGTGTCAGGCAAAGGACATGGTCTTTCCATCACTCCTCTTCCAGCTGGTCACATGATCGGAGGAACAATTTGGAAGATTGTAAAGGATGGAGAGGAGGAGGTTGTTTATGCTGTAGACTTCAACCACAAGAGAGAGATGTAAGCCTAAAGAAAACACCTTATGGAATGAATAAATACCAGGGTTTATTGTCTGACTGTTTTTCCCTGTTTTGTGTTCTAGTCACCTGAATGGCTGTACATTGGAGAGCATAAGTCGTCCCTCTTTACTCATCACAGATTCTTTCAATGCGACATACGTACAGCCACGTCGCAAACAAAGGGATGAACAACTCCTAAGTAAGTTACTGTATCTTAATCAGTTATAATATTCTAATAGCAAATTCAAATCATTCAGTATCCAATAACAAAAACTGCATCCTGCTGTCTGAATTCCTTATAAATTTCGGTCAAAGTCCTCAACATTAGTCCTTTAAAACACCATTTGCTTTGTGAAAGTGTGTTAAAGATCAGGAAACAATGTGTTTTTTAAAAATCTTTCATTTCAAATTATTTGCGTAGCAATTGTTGAGTTGAATTGTGCATTTTGTCTATCCTCTTTATGCACACTCCTCCTTTTTCTGTCCTTAAAGCTAATGTAATGGAGACCCTTCGTGGTGATGGCAATGTCCTCCTTGCTGTGGATACAGCTGGTCGTGTGTTGGAGCTTGCTCAACTCCTGGACCAGATTTGGAGGACAAAGGATGCTGGGCTTGGAGCTTACCCACTTGCTCTGCTTAACAATGTCAGCTACAATGTGGTGGAGTTCTCAAAGTCCCAGGTATCAGTCACTAGGTTTTAGACTTCAGACAGTTTTGTGCTGCTCATTACTTGTTGTAATATTAGATGTTTTCACCTACTTATCAGATTTACAGTGACATCAAGCAGCAGAAGAGGATATGATGGTGTATGAAAAATGTAGTTAACGTGCTTCTTCTCTGCAGGTGGAGTGGATGAGTGACAAGCTCATGAGATGCTTTGAGGACAAGAGAAACAATCCCTTCCAGTTCCGTCATTTGACCCTCTGCCACAGTCTCGCAGACCTGGCCCGTGTGCCCAGCCCTAAGGTGGTGCTCTGCAGCCAGCCGGATCTTGAGTCTGGTTTTTCCCGAGAACTCTTCATCCAGTGGTGCCAAGATGCTAAAAACTCCATCATCCTCACATACCGCACAACACCTGGAACCCTGGCCCGGTACCTCATTGACAACCCAGGAGAGAAAATGCTCGACCTGGAGGTGAGAACAGCAGTCTGGTGATCACTTCCTGCAGCATTTCATCCTCAGTGTGACGCCTATTAAGTCATTGTTGATGGGGAAAAATACTGTTGTTAGTGCTTCACTGTAGTTCCAGATGCACCAAAGCATTACCTTTTTATGAATTGAATTTCTGACTTTGTATTCTTGCAAATATTTATCCATCTAAGAATCACTGTCAATGTATCTGTTAATGATTTTCGCATTTAATCTGGGAACTGTGTGGCTTATGAAAAGGTAAAAAAAAAAAAAACCAAAACAACTCTATATGGCATCCTCAAATGTTTGTTTGGTTGATAAACAAGACCTTCTTGTGCTCAACATCTTTCAGTTATGAAAGTCAAGAAAACAGTCATATTTGAGACAAAGACATTTTTTTCTTCACAAAATGAGTCAATTATCAGTGTAGTTTTCACTTAATTTAATGACAGGTAGTTAATCCATTGTTGGAGTTGTACCTGGAAATGTATTTGTGTATGATCTCAGGGAATACGCTTTCTTGTAAACTTGACTCATAGAAAATGTCATTCTACTGTATCCTGAAAGTTACCTCCATATGTCATTGTACCATGGGAAGTTTCTGCCTCTCACATTCTGTTCTATTGTATGCGTCATGTCCGTTTTTCACCTCTGTCTCGTATTGTCGCAGGTGAGGAAGAGAGTGAAGCTTGAAGGAAAGGAGCTGGAGGAATACCTGGAAAAAGAGAAAATAAAGAAAGAAGCAGCAAAAAAACTTGAACAAGCAAAAGAGTAAGTCCCGACAGAGATAAACGTGGGTGTTCTAACTGCTGTGGGGGAACAAGTTTCTTCTTGATGATGCTTAAATTTAATTGCTTCATGCCTTGTGATGTTGAAAAAGCACTTAATGGATATGATTTTAGTGTTTATTGAAAGCTGAACTTCAACATCAAATTGTGTTAAAAGCAAGTCATCGTTAATAGAGTGACTGGTTAAGAGAAATGCAAATTATGGTCTAGATTGCAAAAACAGTCTATTTAAAAGGGAATAAATTCAAATGGAAGATGAGTCATGACAGGGTGAAGATGAAATTGCACAGCACCACATTTTAAACTCTGCAGCTGAGCTGAAGTCTGTTGTTAGCCAATAGGAAAAATTAATCTTGTGTGCACTCAGTTAAATGCGTATTTAATGCACTTGCAGAGTGGATGTGGACTCCAGCGATGAGAGCGATATGGATGATGATTTGGATCAACCAGCTGCAGTGAAAACAAAACACCATGACCTGATGATGAAGGGCGAGGGCAGCCGTAAAGGCAGTTTCTTCAAACAAGCTAAAAAGGCCTATCCGATGTTTCCTTCTCACGAGGAAAGAATCAAATGGGATGAATATGGAGAGATCATCAGGTACAGCAATTTTAATGTGCTGCTTAAAGTTGTTTTATGTTGAATTGATGTTCCAAACCCTCAACAGCAGAGGAAGTCTCATACAGAACATACTTACCGCTAATGAATCAATGCTATGCATCCACAGACTGTATCACTCACTGAATACAGTATAAAACTCATTGTTTATACTCACCTATATAAGATGTCATCAAGTTTTCTTTTCAAAAAAAAACTCATATCCTTTTATTTTGATGATACATACTGCTGTCTTTAAATCGTGAAATGAGATGTGAGCAATTGGTAACAACGTACTGTTTATATCCTCACAACATGCCTAGAATTATCATTGCAGATGCCTTATTGACCCTGTGTAGCTGATAATTATTTTACCTCATATCAGACAGTAACACAAAACTTTGTCTTTGCTACTTTTAGATTGTACATCAGAATATACCTACCTGGCAAAAGCAGTAAAATATTGCAAATGTTGGATGATGATTTGGATCAACAGTCAGTCAAAAATAACAGTGTCTTATAATCTTTAGGTGCTGCATCAACTGATAGTTTACATTATAGCTCTGTTAGCTTAGCAATATTTTTAGACAGAAAACAGCCACAATAAAACCCTCCAGGTTGTTGACCGCGATTGTCCCGTTCAGCCACTTGTGTTCTTTAATACAACCAAAAACTGAACATTTTCTGTAATCGGCTCCAAGTTTGTGCATATTTTCAGTTTTTACTACAACCGCTGCTGCTTATAAACAATTCTGACTTACTCGGAAAAATGTTTATCGAAAGTCTTGACCTTATATGTGCAAATTTCATTGCATAACTAGTTATATGCGTAACTAATTAAGCAGGAATTAAAACAGGTTGTAGAAATCCACTCGATATTTGCCTAAATGAATATAAAGATAGTTTAGCAGCACCTGGAGGGTTCCATTTCTAATTTTGTGAACTATTAGGGTCCAAATACACAAGTAAATGAACCAAAGACTAATAAAAGTGGGGTTAGCACAATATGACCCCTTTTAAAAGTTGTTTTCGTAGTTATTATTTAGTGGTGGCTCCCTACTTCCTCTAGTGGTCACATAAATCGTATGGTCTATCAGTGCACATTTCTACATTCCAAAATATTGGTCTTTATGTCACAACCTCAGATCTCCTCCTTCTAACCACTCTAATGATATTTTTAGTTATGTTTGAAAGTAGATGTACTGCATTTTCACTTATTCATGCGTTGTTACAGGCCTGAAGAATTTCTGGTTCCTGAACTACAGGCGACAGAAGAGGAAAAGAACAAACTGGAGTCTGGTTTGACCAACGGTGACGAACCCATGGACCAGGATCTTTCTGTCGTCCCCACGAAGTGCATCTCCAGTATAGAAAACCTTGAAATTAGGTAAGTGATCATGTGAAGCTAGATACGTCTTAGAATCATATTTAAGACATTTCTCTCAAAAGCTCCTTTTTAAATCTGACCAGTTGCCAGTTGTACAGCTTTTTGATGCGCTTGAATCTCTGCAGGTGTGAAAGTGTGTAATTATGTAAATATGAGTGCGACGGAAAATAATGTTTCTCGAGAAATCTTGTCTGTACTCTGGTAGAAACATGTTTGACGATCCAGCAACATTCATGGGCATTAATCTACGTTCATTCTTCTGCAGAGCTCGGGTAACGTACATAGACTACGAAGGTCGCTCTGATGGCGACTCCATAAAAAAGATTATTAATCAGATGAAGCCCCGACAGCTGGTCATCGTTCATGGGCCGCCGGAAGCCAGTTTGGACCTGGCCGAGTCCTGTAAGGCTTTTAGCAAGGACATCAAAGTCTACACACCCAAACTGCAGGAGACTGTAGACGCCACCAGTGAGACGCACATCTATCAGGTCAGTGTTTCCTCTGTTGGATTCGGGGTGTTTTTTAGATCCGTAAATTAAGCTAAAAAAATTATTCTGCAACCTGGCTTGTGTGGTATGACTAAAATCTAATATTATGGTATAGATAATTTTCTATCCGCATAATAGTACATTTTGTAATATTAAACATTTTCTTTAATTTCAATGAAAAATACATGACTTAAAATGACCGAATGGAAAGGCCTATTATTTATTACATTTTATGTTATATATGCATTATAATTCTATACTTAAAGCCTCCTTTTGTGTTGGCTGGTCAGAATCCCTCTCCTGTTTAGAATGAAACCATTCTGTATCACATTCACTCTCCTTGATGTTTGTTTGTGTTGCCTTTATGACATGTAGAAGAATACAAATCATTGTCCAAATGACAGTGTGACAAAAAAGGCACAATAGAGCATAATATGAAATTACAGACTTTTCACTAATATCACATTATATATATTTTCATATAACCCAGGGCTTATCTGTCTCTGTCAGGTCATTTTTGACGTTTACAGCCTCTTGGCAGCAATGTCAAGAACTTATCCGGCTCAGTTCATTTCTGTGGTTTTTTGTGCAACGTTTCTTTTCGTCATGTGTTTCCTCTGATATTTCCGTCCTGTTTTGTCACGCCACATAAAGGTACGGTTAAAAGACTCCTTGGTGAGCTCTTTGCAGTTCTGCAAGGCCAAAGACACGGAGCTGGCATGGATCGACGGCGTGCTGGACATGCGGGTGGTGAAGGTGGACACGGGGGTGCTCCTGGAGGAAGGTATGAAAGATGCTGAGGTGGAGGACAGCGAGCTGCCCATGGACATCCCCACCGATCTTGGCACAGACCACAGCGCCACAGCGGCAGCAGCACAGCGCGCCATGAAAAATCTCTTTGGAGAGGATGAGAAGGAGGTGTCTGAAGAGAGTGATGTCATTCCCACCCTGGAGCCACTGCCTACACACGAGGTGAGGCAGCGGACAGAAACATTCACAGCTGAGAAAAGTTATCACTGTGCTCTTGTTATTTTTCAGTTGAAGTGTTGGTTTTGGGAAAATATGGGGAATTTGGACATGAACACACAGTTATTGAGCTGATAGATGCCTGTTTTTGATTTAGTAGCTGTGTAATCCATCATTTTTAAGTTTGTACAGCTTTGATATTTTCATTTCATTCCATTTGTTTGATGTCATTTTCTCTGTTTATCATAATTAGTCATGTTAATTTTCATGAACTGCCTAGTTTTTATTTCATTTTTATGTTTCTGTTTCTTGAGGTATTAACAATGAAAGCATTATTTATAATTTATTTATAATACTTGAAAACAGCGAAATGAAATAATGCATTTACTTTGGTAAAACATGAACCGTTAACTGGGTACATGAAGAAAACCTCATTTTACCTGTAATTCAGTTTTGGTTTTTTGTGTTTATGAATACTTTTTTTTTTTTTTTTTTTTAACTTAATCAGATCCTTTTTATTTAGGTTAACTATTTTTCTAAATGTACGATGTACGCCACATGTTAGCTGCTCATAATGGAAACTGTTTTCATGAAAAAAGTCAGTGTCATAGTAAAGTTCAGTTCAGTTTTATTTAATGAGCCTAATATCACAACAAAGTTTCCTCACAGGGTTTTACAGGAATTGTTGAATTAATAAAAAAAAACAAAAAAAAACCACAATGAAAATAAACAATCAAATAATCGGTTATTAAACGGTCTGTGAAACAAATGGATCAATGCTCTGGGCTTCCCCCATAATTTGACCTTCCTTCTCGACAAGGAAAAACTCTAAATAAACAAAAGTATTCTAGCCTTCGTAAAAACATTGGTATAAATCTAAGCCATGTCTCTTGATGATTCCCTTCAGATCCCTGGGCATCAGTCGGTGTTCATCAACGAGCCTCGCCTGTCTGACTTCAAGCAGGTCCTGCTGAGAGAAGGCATCCAGGCCGAGTTCGTGGGAGGAGTGCTGGTTTGCAACAACATGGTGGCCGTCCGCAGGGTGAGCGTCCTTCCCCCTGGCACGCAGAGCGAGCGATCCATCAGCTCCCTGCTACACTGGTCACCACTAGTCCCCATCAGGGAAAAGGGCCAGCACAGAAGACATATGGCAGCCTGTTTCACGCCAAAACTACACAATCACAATGATAAGCTTCTGTTTTTATCTCTAGCGACTCATATTTAGGCTTAGTTGGTCACTTGATATGTGGCTAATTTATATAAAAAAGGAGAAATTTAAACGAAAACACTTGCTTATAAAATATATATGCTTATAATTTCACATTTATTATGGTTGGGATATTTCCCTTCCAAATATTCAAGTAACTTCTGTCATTCACCTGTTGCAGATAATTAATCACGAGGATGAAATATTCAGATCCTTTACTATGAAAAGTAATAGTAGAAATTGAGCAGTGAGTGTTTTATTATAATATATGATGTTTTTGTATTCATATTTCTCCTATGGATGTTTAAAGTTGAGTTGATTTGAACTACTTTCTATACTGTTGGTCGTTTAATCTACAGCAGAGGTGTCAAACTCATTTTAGTCGGGGGCCACATTCAAATAAATTTGGTCTGCAGTGGGCCAGACCAGTGAAATAAGAATATAACAATATATAAATAATGTCAACTCGAAAGTTTTCTCTATGTTTTAGAGTGGAAAAATTAAATTATGCGATGAAAATATTTACATATACAAACTACCCTTTCAAACAATGTGAATAACATGAACAAACTGAAAAATAAGTGTAATTTTAACAATATTATGCTTCAGTTTATCATTTCCACATGTTTATTATAACTTACAGACATAGTGGATCTACAAAACAGTTAATAACAGGAAGAATATTGTTAAAATTGCACTTTTCTGAAGACATTTCAGTTTCTTTGTTTATTCAGATTATTTACATTTTTTGGGAAATTATACTTTGTTTTAGTGTCAATACGTGAAAATATTTACATTTACAAAGAGAAAAAAATTGGAGTTGAGTATTTTTAGGTTATTATGAGAGTATTTTACTGATCTGACCCACTTGAAATTGAATCGGTCTGAATGTGGAACCTGAACTAAAATGATTAATATCTATTTTCGCATTTCACTAATTCATCTCACGGGCCAGACTGGACCCTTTGGTGGGCCGGATTTGGCCCCCGGGCCGCATGTTTGACACCTGTGCTCTACAGTGAGTCATCATTTTCTATAAGATCATCATGTTTGTACCATCAGTGTCCTGTGAGAACCATGTAACTTAAGTCAAGTGTTCCCGATCTCAGACAAACAGGCCTGCTTTTCAGCTTTGTGACAACATGGCTAAGCCAAGAGGCTTTAAAAATATGTATTTTGCTTAAGGAGAATTTTCACAACCCATAAACAAACACTTAATCCTTCAGTTTATTGCAAACATCAGCACATTTGGAATTTTCACCGAACAGGACAAGAAATTGCAGTCGGAAAAGGAACTGAAGACAGTGATGTTGTCAGACAAATATAGCGGAAGTGGAAACTATAATATTTGCCTCTAAGATACAGTGGAATAGAAGTGTAAAGCTGCATAAAATGGAGATGCACACATTTTTACGAAGGTACAGCGCTCCTTAATTACATTCCTCCACTTATTATGCAGCAGTGAATACATTTCCAGTGACATGAGCATTAAATTCTTGTGTCGATGAGCTGTGAAGCAGCGACATTCGGTTGTAAATTGCCTTTGTAAGACATATTAATATTGCCGTGTGACACAATGTGACACATTCAACTTCACCTATTGTTTGATGACAGATTATGAATCACAAGCAAGCAGAGACATTTCAGTACAATGAACAGCTTTTCCATTTATTCCAGAGAAACTGCAGATACTTTATTTCAGCAACTGACTTTAAATCACAGTCGTTGCATTTGGGGTCATGTTTATAATCTGATATATTGCACAGTTTGAGCAGCAGTAAGAACATGGTTAATAAGCATTTACTAACAAACTCAGGTGACATAATCTAAAATGATAAAAAGTTTTTGTTGTTTCTGGTTGAAATATTAATGTTTATTAGCCTGTGAAATAAAATAAAAATAAAAAAACAGGTACTTAACAGAATATGGAACATTAAGCACAGATCAAAAGAAATACAGCCCAATGTAGGATAAAAATCTGTAATGGAATTAAAGAAAAACTTCCCTTGTTTGATGAGATGCCAGCAAATCTTAAAAAGGGAATAGTAGAAGTGAGCCAGAATGGAAACAACAAAACAGATAGACATGAACTTAAAATAGATGCAACCCAGAAAAATGATATCAAAGACAAGCGAGACTGTCAGAGGAGTGTGTGTGTGCACCGTGAAAACCTTGAAATGGATGGTTTCATTATATCCCTGAATCCCAAATCTGTGAATATGTGCAGGAACTAATGGGAAGCCTACTTATTCAATAGGCCCTGCTCACACTTACATGAACGAAGGTGATACCGTGTCGTACAAAATGTTAATGAATGTTATACAACACACTGACCCATGCATCTTTGTTTTCTGTCCAGACGGAGGCCGGACGCATTGGCCTGGAAGGCTGCCTTTGTGACGACTACTATAAGATCCGTGAGCTGCTGTATCAGCAGTACGCCGTGGTATAGCAGCAGCAGCAGCAGCAGCACATCCCAGCCACACAGAGACAGTCCTTTACAGGGCCTTTACCCAGAGGAGGACAGTGTTCTGCACTCGGGCTTCCCCTTCCCCATGGGCGGCTCCAGCTGTTCCACTACAAACCTTGTTGTATATTTTCCTTTTATATCCTTTTTTTTCCAGATACTTTTTTAGTTTCATCAGTATCTCACTCCTGTGCGTGACAAGCAGATGCTTTCCTCAAATCATCTCTGTGGAAACGGACTCTACAACCCAGATGTTTTCATGTGTCACATGCTGTACAGTCATCAGTCATCCTCCTGCACTGGATGGACAAAGAGATGCTTTTCACCTCCTGTTATTAAAAAAAAAAAGGAAAAACAATTTTTCAGTTATGCGTTGTTTCTAATGGTATGTCCTCAGTACCCATATTTAGATCTGGAGTATCATTATTTTGAGTACTGACTAAAATGTGAAGGTAACATGGTTTTCACATTAAATTTCACATATGCTACTGAATGTGTAGCTCCTTTGTAAACATTTCTACGTGTATATTTTATTAGTAATTTTCTGTTACAATACTTTGTACAATGCTTTAATTTTTTGTAAGGCTGCTTAAGATATTAAAGCAGTTTGTTGTTGTCCTCAATGAAGCTCAGTGTTCTAATATGGACGTGGATCCAAAACCCTACAATACTCAAACACGTCATGGGGTATTTCCATGATACTGTTTAAAAAAACAAAACGTGTTTGTCATTCCAAATGAACATATGTAGAAAATATTAATTCTTATTTTACTCATTTTAAGTACCCTTTATTTTTATAGCAAATACCTCAGAACATTTCCATTGTCTACATTTCGGATATTAACTACATTTAATTTAGAACTATTTTTTTCCCTGTCTTTTTGGTTTATCATAATACTTGTTTTTTATTACGTTCGCCAAGGAGTTTATGTTTTTGCCTGGGTTTGTTTCTTTGTTTGTTAGCAACATAACTCAAAAAGGTATGTACGGATTTTGATGAAATTTTCAGGATATGTCCGCTCTGCGTCAGGAAAGAGATGATGAAATTTTGGAGGCGATCCGGATCACCGTCTGGAACCAGGAATTTTTTTAAAGGATTCTTTATCATTGCAAGATAGGGCATGATGGCACAGATTTGATTATGAGGTCATTCAGCACCATCTAGTGGAGGAAAGTACAAACACTACCTTTTAAAAAAAAAAAAAAAGTACAAACACTACCTTGGCGGAGGTCTGCACTCCCCAAGTGCTTTTCTAGTTTTAGAAATGATATATAGTGCAGGCATAGCTAAAAACATCCCATAAAATTACCGCACACATTGAACTCTTTAATGTAGCTCATTAAAGAGAGTTTAGGGGCCACATTAAGCCAAATTTGATCAGAAGTGGGCCGGACACGTGAAATAATAATAAAATAATATATAAATAATGTCCACTCCAAACCTTCCTCTGTTTTAGAATGAAAAACATAAAATTATGCGATGAAAATGTTTCCATCTACCAACCATCCTTTAAAATAATGTGAATAACATGAACAAACTGACATTTATTAAGAAAAATGAATGCAATTTTAACAATATGATGGTCAAGTTATCATTTATACATGTAAATTACAACTTACAGATCACAGTCGATCTACAAATACACAAAACATTTAATAACAGGCAGATTTCAGGCATTTCTAAATGTTCATATTAGTTCAGATTATTTGTGTTTTTGTGAAATAATAGTTTCAGTGTAAATACAGTGAAATGACATGAAAATGTTTATATTTACAAAGAAAAAAATATGGAGTTGGGAGTATTCATAGGTTATGATAGTATTTGACTGATCTGACCAACATGAGATTAAATTGGTCTGTATGTGGAACTGGAACTAAAAGGATTAATATCTGCAGTATCATTTTTGCATTTCACAAATTCCTCCCAAGGGCCAGAATGGACCATTTGGCGGGCCGGATTTGGCCCCTGGGCCGCATGTTTGATACCTGTGATGTAGCTGCTTTCTGAAGGTGTATACCTGTGTATATTTCTCTAATATATCCTGTTAAATTAGAACATTGGGTGTTACGGCAGTGCAGTGGTTAGCACTCGTGCCTCACAACAAGAAGGACCGGGGTTCGATTCCCGGGCGATCCTTGGGACCTTTCTGTGTGGAGTTTGCATGTT
>JAQQZY010000017.1:7179949-7196493 GCA_030068375.1 Ostorhinchus rueppellii | reverse complement strand
ATCTACCTCTAAACAGTGTCTCCACATTACAATACATTCACTTTTAGGTTCTTTCTAGTGGAACATTTATAAAACCAACATATATGTGGAATAAAACACCATCATAAATACTGAAAACATGAGCTAAGCAGCACTTTGGTCATCTGTTTTCTGATTCATCTTATTAAACTATGCAAGACTTAGAAAATATCTCCTTCAGACATTAAATGTGCTAACAAATTATAGCAGTGTAATTGGTCTCTACTAAACATGTTTGGAAATCAATGCAAGTCTTCATGATCCTGGTATTAAATTGGAAAGGGCTGTAAAAAAAAGAAAAAAAGTGAAACTGGGCAGGTTAGTAAAGAACAGGTTGGAGCGATGACTGGAGGGTTTGGTTTTCATTTGGGGGAGCTGTGGGAAGCAGCTGCAGCCTCCTTGTGCACAATCTGTTTAACCAGTGCGTGCTGATTTCTAAGCATGTCTAACTAGACTGGATTAACAACCTTTTAATGAAGACGTGTCGGTGTCGGTGCAGGGACGACACTATTCGTGCCCAGCAGAGATGCCACTGGGAAAGTGCCAGCAAGTCTTCTGGAGTAGTCGTACAGTTGACAGTTCAGATTTTGATGCTCGGTGTGAATATCGGTTGGCTTTATTCACAGTTTTGGACGGTACCGTTGTGCATTTGTTACTCAACAAGTACTTGCCTGATTTCCTGCTGATACTGACTAATCATGGGGAGACGCTCACATGGTTGGAGGAAACAAAGAATGGGATCATGTGAGCCCTCGGCAAAGTAGAAAATCTTAACCTGCCATGAAAGAAGAACTGAAAGCCAGACCTATTAAAAAAAAGTGACTAATTTAAGCGAAGGTCACAATTTGTCATGATTTCACAAGCAATTTGCCATTAGCAGTGTTTCCTCATCTTCCTGTTTCCTGAGTTGAGACTTTTTTTTAATTCAGAATCCCACATACAGCAGCATTTTAGAAATATTGTTTAAAATGCGGCTCTGCTTGTTGCCTTGATTCTTCCAAAATAGATTTGAGACTGCAGTTTTTTTTTTTTTTTGTCCTCATTACAGAGGCTTAAGAGCAGTTTAATGAAAAATGAAACTTGTACACTCCTCCTCCCACTCTCCCACCCAAAACATAATGGCACAGCAGCTGCATTTTGATGTTACTGCCGTGGCCAGATGAAAATGTCATATCTACATGAATAAAACTTTTAAGGGATTAAAAAAAAAAAAGCAACCTTATTTGGATTAATGACAGCGATCCCGGATGTTTTGGAGGGAGAAACATACTGCAGAAGCGGCCATGTTAGATTTGATTAATTTAAAAAAAAAAAACATTTTTTTTTTTCCCCAAAATGGAGTTTCCTTGCAGCATAATTAAAGAAGTATCAAAGGAATGTGTTTTTGTTTTAAATGACAAGCATGTTGATGTTAATGTTGCATATTTGATAATGTTTCCAGTGAATTTGTTATGAGCTGAGTTGTTTGTGTTTTCTTGCAGGCCATGGGATGATAGTGGAAGGCCATCCAGACCCTACACATTGGGGACGACGGTTAATGGCTTCAACGCCAGATAATGCAACAGAGAAGAACTGTTCAGAGCCAGGTATGTTGAAACAGGGCTGTGCAATTAATAGAATTTTGATCTCGATTTTGTTGTTAAACCATCTCAAAACTCATATAATTGAGTTGGAACGATTTATTTTCCGTTTTTCTTTACACAATTTCTGAGACGTGCAAGCACAATATATTCCCTTCTGTTGCAAAACAGCTGTAAAGTACATATTTGTAGCAAAAATGTATTCTCAACTTGTTTTGCGTAAAGAATAAAGTGTTTTTTGACAGAAATGCCTTGTGAAACTCAAAATTAATCGTGATTTCAATATTAACCAAAATAATCGTGATTTTTTTTTTTTTTTTTTTTTTTCTCCAATAATCGAGCAGCCCAACGTTGAAAGACGTCGCACTAAAACATTGTATTCGCCTTAACTGATAAGTAATTTTCCTCACCAGATGTGGTCTGTGATAAGTCGGGCCAGAACAGATTCCGTTTTCATTTCCAACTATTAAACCATGCCATAAATGCAAATTTGATCCTTAATAGATTTGATTAACTTCATGCCGCAACTCGCGTCCTACTATTTAATAAACAGGGCACAACTAAATGAGTCTGAAGACAGTTCAATATACAAACATCAGATTTGTTTGAGATAGAATTGTCAGGAGTCACTCGGAATTGGTAGAAAAAAATGCAATGTAGCGGTAGTACGCTGCAGTAATTCACTTCCTCGTTGGGTTTTTATTGTTCTGACTTAGTTTAGGCACTTGAACTGTAACGAGCACAGAAAAGGCTATTAAAAGGGTCAAGCATCGATTGTTACAGCATCTTTGGTACACACATAGGAAGCAGCGTTCTCTATAATTAAACTAGAGTCTGTCCTGAGCGTATCACTAACACTGCTGACATCTGCATCAGGCTGCAAAAAACATGAATGCCCTGCTTTTCATGACCCTATTGATTGAAAACGAGGCACAGGTAATGAGAGAAGTTGCAAGAAACGCTGTTTGTTTGTGTCATTTGCTTTTCACTTCCATGTCATTTGAATGCTTTCAGGCTGACATTTTGTACGATCATCGCACGTGATTAAGGAAGGGGAAAACAAACATGCTGTTCTTTTCCGAGATTAGTTTTTTGTTCATTTATAATGTGCTTCTTTTTGATGTTTTTACTTTCACCGACTACATGCTTTTATTATGAAATGTTTGCACCTAATGTGAGTCACAAAGGGGACACGTAGATGGAAATGAGACCTTTAGAAGAGTTTTTCAGCTCCGAGATGTATTATTCTGCTAAATGGGGTACACCTCAAGGTTGGGTTTTGTATTACTATTTATACTTTGAGCGCACACAGGATGAAACCAGGGCAGAGGCAGTTTAGGATGTAATTTGAAGTGTTAAATTTGCAGCTTTTTGTGCCATCACAAGTGACACAGTAAGGACCAACTGCCTATTACTTCATTACTGGACACAGCAGGTAAAACCCCTCGGAGAGGATTAGTAAAATCGCCTGCGTCACTGCTCATTCTTTTTTTTTGTTTAGATCTATCTAAAAATGCAAAATGAACACATTTAATTGCCCTCATTTTGAACTATAGCATGAACGTAACACGACTGTTTAAAAACGACCTTTTTTTTTTTTTCCCCCTAAAGTCACAGTAGGGTCCTTCTGAAATAAGTGCCAAATGACAAGATTACGTGCTGGAAATTTTCTTCCTAATCCTCCAGGATTATCCTTTTTTTTTTTTTTTTTTTTCCATTCAAATGTCTTCTGCATGAGAGGCACCAGACCGTACTTCACATTCCACACATTCTCGTGGGCTCTAGTCTCCATCCACTTGAACCACCATTTTGCCTCCAAGGTGTGATGTGATCATATGACTATTCTTGCGTCTTCATCTTGTGAAAGATCCGTTTGATCAGCTGCATGAATACAAGTCATGCTGTGCAGGATAATAACAGAAGAGGGGGAAAAAAAAAAAAAAATTCTCCGTTTGGTGCGGTGTAGTCTGTGCAGAATATTAGCAGCACTTTTGAAATGTGATAGAATGCAGATTCAACCAATGACTGACTTAGACTGCATTTCACTTTTTTTTTTTTTTTTTTTTTTTTAAATCTTTGCCTGTTTTTAAATCTCTTCTTAAAACCCACCTATTCTCCTTGGCCTTTTAACTTGTGCAGTGTTGTTGTGTTTTTATATTTTAACTTTTATTTTTATTTATTTTTTTAATGCTTATTTGTGTTCCTAGTGTTCTGTACAGCACTTTGGTCCACTGTGGTTGTTTTTAAAGTGCTTTATAAATTAAGTTGGATTGGATTTAATCGCCGACATTAGGGGCTACATGTAATATTGGGTTTCTAATCTCTCAACAACAGGGCAAAGTCATGTACCAGAACACACAGCGGCTACCAAAACTATCACTAGTCCAATCAGGTTCATACTGAAAATATGAAGATTTCCCTTTTTGGTTTTTTTTGTCAGTCAAGTAGTAGCTGAAAGATGTAAAGGTAAAAAGTCTACTTTTCCTGTCTGACAAAAGAAAAGGACATCTTTAACAATAAAGAAAATGTCAAAGTCTAATGCTCATTGATTACACACTTTCTTCAAACAAAATCTCATGGTCAGTTTAACCCCTGATCAAAAATAATACCGTTACACTCTTATGATGCCTTTTAACAACAGGCAAAAAGACTAATCATAGAAAATTAAACTGAACCAACTCAAGTTCGTTTACATAATGGAAATGTTGATTAATGTACATCAGTGTTTTTCCACTGTGGGGTGGGGTCGTCTGGAATTCAAATGGGTCGCCTAAAATTTCTAGTAATAAGAACAAAGTTACTAGTAAAAAAAAAATATTTAATGATTCAATGTTTTCATTATAATTAAAATGCCACACACTTTTCCTAATAAAAATCCAGTTCAAATTAAATTCAGGCTATAATATCTGAGAGGGCATATCTTGAGTGACCCTATCATGTGACGCGTCAACCTGCCCAGATGTAGTCGCGGTCAGAAAACCGAACAGAGAATGGAAAGGTTTCTTCACCCACCTGGCCCCACGAAGACATCTCCAAGAGAAACTGAGAAGCAGACACCAAAAAAGGTGCATTGTATAGCCTGAATGTCATCTAAAATTAACATTTATTTGCAATATAATATAGCAAAGTATTACATGATCAAAAACAAATTAATTTTACCCAAAAAAAAAAGTCTCTCTGCAGAAATTTGACGTTAAAGTGGGGTCACAAGCCAAAAAAGGCTGGGAACTGCTGATGTATACTGTCCCTTCCAAATAAACAATCAAATGAAAAGTCTTCAGCTGATAGTTTACATTATAGCTCTTTTAGCTTAGCTCCGTTTGTATACAGAAATCTGTAAAATCACAGTAAAACCACTCCTCCTATTTTTGGTACATTTGTGTTGCTAGTATTTGCACTAAAGATGGGTTTGGAATCATCTAAACCAGGTCAGAGTGATCAGTCTGAATTTTGTATCTACGTAAGCTTCATTATGAAAATCAACAGTGTAGAAACAACAGATTTAAAATGTTTTTTTTCCCATAACCTTTATTTAAGTGACATCAGTGCTGCCTTTCCATCATTTCCACAACTCAGCCTCATTACCTTTTCATTATGAAGAAGGACCTGGAATCTGGTACCCAGTGCTACTGATTGGCTGAGTTGTCACTGCGTTATCAGTATGCAACCCGCCATCTTTAAAAAAAAAAAAAAAAAAAAATGTGGAGGGTCACAGTAAATGTACCGGTAGGTTAATCAATACCCAAAACAATGACAAACAGCCACATACAAGGATTAAAAAATATCGTCCCATCGACATTCTCCATTGTGTGAATGCATCATGTGGTGGTTGTATTTCTTCTCCTCTTCCTCTTTGTTTTTATCATGAGCTGTGTCACATTGTAGATCACGTCGCGGAAGTTATACGCCACGTTGCTATGATGGCCAGGTACTCTACGTTGGTAGTATCCTGTCATGGAAATGGTCTCCAGGAATAGTACCTGGTACCCAAGTCGGTTCCATGTAGTGAAATGCGGCACAAGTGACAAGGAAGGTTGTTTACAAAATATACAATATTTACATTAAGTTGTCATATAGTAGGGGGAAGGAAGGGGGTTGGGGCTTAGAATATATGTAATGGACAAATAGTTTCTGTATCGAACTCAATTAGTTGTCGAGTGCTGGAAACGGTGCTTCCAGATTTTGGCACTTTAACTTTTTTTTTTTTTGACTCAAAGTTGTTTCTTAGCGGTCCCCATTCCGTGTCTTATGGGAGAGACTGACTCACTACTTTCTCTAGCAGTCACATTAATTCCCCAACCCACTGGTATGAATAAGTTCAGTTCATATCTCTACTTCGGAATACTGTGGCATCTTTGGCAGAACTTCTAATACTTTGAAGTAATTTTCTTCAAATATTTGAAAGTAGAAAATGCTACATAAAGTCCCTTTAATTGCAGACTTCTTAATTGAACCTAAAGTGTTGACATGGCCAATACATGTTTATCTAACCCTCAGCAGGATTCAGTAAAAGCTACTGCTCCACTTTAGGACATGGGTGAAGGATGAACAGATTCATAGAAATGGGCCTAGGCTGAAATTAGAATCAGTCTCAGACCAATCTAGAAATTATAGAATAGGGAAGACTTAAATTTTCAGGAAAAACAATTAACCACAAGTTGCTGACTTGTTATGGTTACAGCAGTTGCCTAACTAGTGGCACCAACTGATGAAAAGGAGGGGGGAAAGATCAAAATTTGTAGAACCTGACGGAACATCTCAGATCAGCTCTACTTCTGCAAAGTAATTATAATGTAAAGGTGTACGATGTAATCCAATTAACTAGTTCTTCCCCAAAAATATGATGACCAGTGATTGCGTGGACCCCCCACAGGGAAAATCCCTATCTGTAGCTGGAACCCTGCTGGATCAGATGGGAGTTATTATCGGAGTCCTTTTTGTTTTATGCTGAGTGTGTACAACATCTGAAGCGTCGTTTAATTGGGCTGCGTTTCTGGGCTGCATAGATTACACCGAGCCCCCTTTGGTCTCCGTGCGTCTTCCTCATCATTTCAGTGATCAGCAAGGGAGCACTTTCCCGGGTTCACTGGGTGCTAATGTTGTTCTGTTTGTCCTGAGACTTTGCACCGCTAAGGCAGCCATTCATCACAAGTGCCTCTTTTATTGGCCATTCAGTAATAACTCCTGGAAAACACAAGGTGCTGTCCACTGTTTTGTGCGTTCCGGGTTGATTACAGTCCATACTTGCAATTTGCAAGACTATCTGCAGGATTAAATACCATTGCAAGGAGTTGATGAAACCTCCTGTTATGGTGTGTCTTTATTTATTTTTTTCTCCCTAAAATCATCACATGCAGACCTTGAGTCTTGCCACACCTTGAAATATATTCCCTCGGTGCTATTCCGATGACAAATGGAACAAATGTACTTGCAGTCCTTCACCTAAATTGGTCGCAAAAACTCAAGATCAAAAGTAATGGCTGTTTTATTTCAGGATTCAAATGTTTTACGAGCTGTTCCAGACTGTGTAAGGAATATAATCAAAGCTCCGTTTGCTGGGAAAAGAACACAGAATATTTGCGTATACTGGTATCCCCCTTCATCTTGATCCAACTGATGCCAACTGTAGAGTGCAGAAAATTGCAGAGGGGGTGGTTCACCACGGCTAATGTTCTGTAGGAGGAATAATTTGTTTAGTAAAGATGCAGCTAATGCCATATATCGAACTCCCACTTGAGCAGTGTAATTGGCCATCTAAAACTAGGCCGTAGTGGAAAGCAGAAGTGAACAACAAAGCGAAGGTTTTAGCTTGGCTTGCTTTGTACTTTGACTTAATCTGACAGGATTTGATTATAGTGGTTTTAGATATGACACTAATCTGCTCATGGGCAGCGGGCACACATGTTGCATGTTGTAAAGCATGTGAATTGGGGAAGGTAAGGAGACAACGCGCTCGTCAGACTGCGAGTTGAACCGTCACTGGCGCGAATCTTTAAGTAGAGTTTTGGAATTAAAAGAAAATGAGACTGGAGAAGTGGTAGTGGGGGGAGGACGGACGGGAAAGTTTTTCATGGGGGACCAGGCGGCAAATTTGGCGGCAACATGATGGAGGAAAGCTGCCAATGAGTAGCAGGCAGTCCACGTTGGAATGCAGGTTCGTCAGCTCCAGGGAAACACCAGAAGGAGGCTTTTTAAAAGGGAATTACACAAACCGGGATTATGCCGCTGCGCATAATGGAAACTGACCTCGCTTTGCTTCACTCTTGCATGCCAGCAGTGAAACAATGAAGCGGAGTGAGGAGGGGGGGGTTGCAGGCACGAGCACCTGCACACAGCACTTTCCGCAGTGTGCAGTTCAAACACGCCTGACCTCTTTATGTATTTATTCATTCACATTCTGTTCCGCTTCAGATTTGCTGCCCCCTTTTTTTTTTTTTTTTTTTTTTTTTTTTGTATCTCATACATTTTCATTCCGCTCTCCTTTTGGTCACTCGAGTACTTTTCATTAAAACAGAGACCAGGAAGCAAAATGAGTGAAAGTCCTAGCAGCAACGGGAGAGCAGCTCTGGCTTTCATTGTCCGTTTGTTTGTTTGCGATCCATACCTCACCCCGAGGGAGCCGTTTATCCGTTTGGCCCTGTACACACAGCTGAATACATACGTTTCACAGCAGTGTCCCCTTTAAGTTACTGAAGCAGGGGCTTTCTGGTCCATCAAACCGACCTCTTTCACCCTGAAAACTCCCTCCTGTACATGTAAAAGCTTGACGGTATTACATGCTAAAAGTAGAACGTATGTGAGGGTGTTCATGCAGGTGAAATTGCATGTGTGAAGCGCTTCCATGACCATGTGAGAGCAGCTGTACGTGAACAAAACAAAGAGGATAATCATGTCGACGCATGTGTGTTTTAGGTTAATTGCGCTCCATACTTTCCACTACTTATCCTTCCTGTGTGACCTGTAGTTTTTTTTTTTTTGTTTTTTTTCTTCTTCCACCCCACAAGGCGACTCGTGATGATGCAGTCACGAGTCTCACAAGAGTGGCTCGTGTCACTTGTAGTCGAATCATGCTGCTCACTGATGTCTGCTGAGGCAAGCTAATTATCTAATGGGCTAATAATGACCCAGAGGAATCCTTCTCCTCGTAAGAGTCTCTCGACTGCTGTTTTGAAGTGTGCCAGTCGTATTCAGGTAATGACCTAGCCGGTGTTTGGGTCGGTGACAGAAGGTAGCACCAGGCACGCCGCCAACACCGTCCTGCTCGCATCAAATGATTGTTACTATTCTGATCGGTTTTTATCAGCTGTATATCCGTGGATAGTACAGTGTATTCTTGCATCGGAGCGTGACGTTCCGTGTCGGAGGAAAAACAGTGGATTTTTGCCTGTGCCGCCACACTAGTGTTAGTCAAACACTGGCCTGCTTTGTGCCGTGTCCTGCCAGTCCTGCTCTCTCCGGGACAACAGACGGCACTGATACTGAGCTCCATTATGTAACACCGCCATAATATCTGGAATATTACCAGATTATGGAATAATAATTGAACAAATGTAAAGAATGGATGGCATGCTGAGGCTTTAATACGTCATTAAATTAAGGTTATCTGAGGGATTCTTTTACATTAAGTCGAGCTGAAGGCTGCAGAGCGTGACATGTCTGGGCAGTAATACAAGGTGTTTTCCATTTATTCACTTTTTCACAGCTCAAAACTGATTTCTAGATTGCTCCCCTGCTGCAAATCAAGTGAACTATATCGTACCCCTGTAGCAGATAAAGTAAAGGACACCTCTGATGAAATTGGACCTTACTAACCACAATTTAGGCAATGGTGTCCTTCAAAGCCTTAACGTGGACTGTACCAGCACCGCTTTCCCATAAAATCCTCCCAATACTTCTTGCAAGGACTCTGTGGACTTGTAATTACTTCTGGGGTTGATAAGATGTGAGGAGGGGAAGGGTAAGGGGGGGTTGGGGAGACAGATGAACAAAAGTGTTGCCAGTAATTTCTTGCATAAGCAGCAGTCAGGTGTCCAAAGAGAGAATCTAGGGTTTATTTATAGATTTGTAGCTCGGCTTCTGTAGAGGACTTGGGTTTTTTTTTTTTTTTTTTTTCATTTGCATCCTCTTGACGTGCCAGTCCAGGCGTCGCTCACTCTCCCTCATTCCCTCCCAAACAGACTGCACTCCCATGTAAACACAAGAACAGCAGGATAGATAAAAGTTGGAGTTGTCGTTTCAGATTTGAGCAATCACGAAACTTTGTAGAGCAGGGCGCGTTTATTTAGAACAGACCGGTTGGCGCCAAGCATGTTAGAAATATTTACCTGAAGATTTAACTCGTCTAGCCTAATTATTAGGATGTACGCTCCCGTTTGGCTCCCTGAGATTAAGTCCGATTTTTAATCTGGTTTTGAGTGATTTTTAATAATCGACGATGAAACCTGAATATTAGAGCAAACACTGTTCCGATTCTCATTCTTCAGTTTTTGTCACTTACACTAGAATCTGGTGTCGTATCTGCCAAACCCGCCACTGCAATATAAAGTGATTTACTCAATCTATAAATGTGTGTGTAAATATAAGATTTTCTCATCCTTGTCCTTTTGTGAAACTTGTATTGGAGTTTTGTGTCAGGAGGTGGTCATTTGATAGTTATGGAAAAATTATTACACCACCCCATGTTTGCTTCTTTCTTCATTTTAATGCCTGGAACAACTAAAGGTACATTGATTTGGCCAAAAATAGCTCATAAGTTTATTTTCAGAGCTGATATCTATCCATTTTCCATGTTTTCTTGATTAAAAACCAAAATCACTTCAGTTCTTGCATCAGTATTCATGGCATTGTACTGACAAAAACAGTGCTTTTAGACATTCCATGTTTTCTTTTCTGTCTTGTAGTCACATGATGCACACAGGAGTTGGTACTTGATTTCATAACCATAATTTTTGATGACTTGATGGTCTAATAATTTTTTCCACAACTGTATAAACTCCATTTCTAAGCCGACAGTAGCTAATGTTGCATGTTGTCGTTACCGTAAAGATAAATTGGTCCCCAAACATTGGTTATAGAGCTACAAATACGATCTGTTCACAAATTGTAGATAGCTCAAGCGATCGGTGCATGTAAAGTCTCTCACATGTTGCATCGAGCACTTTAATTTTACAAACTTCTAATACCAAGCAAACTTTTGAAGTCTTAAAGCTGAAATCATTGGAGTCCAGTAGCTATATAACCCATTACGTTTAGTTAAAAATGACTTTAGAAATGCATTTGATTATATTAATGTTTTAATTCTGCACTTTTATATTTTGTTGTACAGCTGTGGAAAAAATTTAGACAATCGAAAGTCATAAAAAAAAATGGTTATGCAATCAAGTACCAATTTAGACCAATTCATCTTCAGTGACAATAACATGCAACATTAGCTATTGTTGGCTTAAAATGCATTTATACAACTGCGGAAAAAAATTTAGACAATTAAGTCATCAAAAACAATGGTTATGCAAACGAGTCCTAACTCCTGTGTGTATCGTGACTAAAACAGACAAAGGAAAACATGGAATGTCTAAACACCTTTTTTTTGGCAGTACAATGTCATTGATGAATGAAAGAACTGAAGTGAGTGTTTTTTTTTTTTTTTTTTTAAGACAACATGGAAAATGGATAGATATCAGCTCTGAAATTAAACTATTATGAGCTATTTTTGTTATCAATGTATTTGTCCAAACATACCTTTAGCTGTACCAGGCATTAAAATGAAAAATAGAATAAAAGGTGGTCTAATAATTTTTTCCATGACTGTTTTTGTGTTTAAGGATTCTCAAAATTTGTATCCTGAATGCATTCTGGGAAAAATACTCAAAACAGTGAATGTAGATTAATCTAACTCTATACTATAGTCTAAAGAAGTTTAACAAAGATGAGAAAATGGAAGAACTTGAGGCCTAAAGAGCAGATAGAACAGACAGATTGAAGCACCGTCCTGTGTTCTTGGAGGTGTTTTTCTACCATCGGAGTACTTCAAGCCTGAAATGTCAGTTCACCATAAAGCGCTCAGCAGCGAGCTCAGAGGTCAAACCTCGAACAGCGCCTGTTGCTAACGTTACCGTGAGCAACCAAACCACAGGTGAACAAGTGTTCAGATGCACGAGTAGATCTACATAGAACATGTCAACCCACTCATGCACTAAATGGACTGCAGCCAAATTTCAGTGGTAGACATTAATATTATGTAAATATTTGATCAGTTTCAGGTAATTGGTCACAAATTGAGTTACTAGACAACCTTAATAGCATGACTAATAATAATTAAAATTAAGGTTAATATCCAGTGCACTGTTATCCCCATTTCACCACTTTACTTTTTTTTTTTTTGGTACAAATTCAATGTAGGAGCCAGTCAACAGGACCTTTTTGATATTCAGTTCTTAACAGTATATTAACGGTTTCATTTTTTTCCATCATATTTTTTTTATTCCTGGCAGACTAACCCCCCCCCCCCCCCTCGACAATCAAGGAGTGAGCAGCCATCGACTTGTATTGTACTGTTGATGGCGGCACTAGTCCCATGATTCAAGTAGGTGTAAAGGTTCAGGGGGTCATGGGAGGTTCGTTTTTTATTTTGTTCCAATGTTGGTAGGTAGATCGATAGATTTTTTATTTTTTTTTCCCCTCTTTCATTCCTTCATATGGTAGTCATACACAAAAAAATTGTTTTGGTGACAATTTTAAATACAGATGATTCTTCTCTACATATCTACAGCAAATATAGCATGAGTTATTTATTTTTTGGCTGTAAGAGAAGTTGTGGCTAGAAGTAACATTTATGAAACATGTTAACTTCTCTCTCATTATAGTTGATATATCACTATGTTGTTGTTGTAGTAGTTATTGTGAAATGCACTTTTTAAATTTTGTTGTTCTGCATTAGATAATGACAAACACATTCCATTTCCATGTTACTACTTGAGAAAATTGGTGTTCTGTTGACTATTTAGAGAAGTAAAGAAAGAAGTTTTATCTAAGGCAAATAAAATCACAGGTTATTGATTTATGTCTTGACTACAAGACAGAAGCGGTGGCTAAAAGTCACATTTATGAAAAATGTTTATTTGTCTCTCACTGGGGTCCAATAACCACCTCCAACACTCAGTCTGGGAATACTAATGATCCTTAATATTGGTATTTGTAGAGGACTACAAATATTCTTTCACTTTTTTTCCTTCCTGGTGTAAAAATAGTCAGACATATTTCTGTCTCAGTTTTCAGAGGCATCTTTCCTTTCTTCTTCTGTTTCCACTGATCAAATCATTCGTCCATTAAAAGATCTTTCAGAACATGAACTGATCTGACACTTGAGTGATATTTTCAATTATGATCAGGCTCCAGTTGGCGTGGGATTGTAAACATTTCAATGAAAGGCTGCAGAAAAATTACGAGACCATCAAAAGTCATCAAAATCAATGGTTATGCAACGAAGTTCGAACTCCTGTGTATTATGTGACTAAAACAGACAAAAGAAAACACGGAAAGAATTTACACATACTGATCACCTCATGTATCTACAATTTGTGAACAGATCGTAAAATACCTTAAATTAGCACCTCACTGTCCATCCACAACCAACATTTGGAGATCAAATTATCATTATGCCGCCAACAACATGCAACATTAGCTACTGTTGGCTTAGAAACTGAGTTTATACAATTGCAGAAACAATATTAAACCATCAAAAGTCATCACAAACAATAGTTATGCAATCAAGTACTAACTCCTGTGTGTATCCTGTGATGAAAACATGGAATGTCTAAAAGCACAGTTTTTGTCAGTAAAGTGGCAGAGATATTGATGTAGGAACTGAAGTGGTTTTGGTTTTTATCAAGAAAACATGGAAAATGGATGGATATCAGCTCTGAAATTAAACTACTGAGATGTTTGATATTATATTTGTCCAAACAAATGTACCTGTAGTTGTACCAGGCATTAAAACGAATAAGAAATTGAAGAAAATAAGGGTGGACTAATTTTTTTTCCACGACTGTATTAAAAATATAAATGGTTTAACATTGTAAATGCTTGAAATAACTTGTTTAGAACAAGGGTTAAATTAATAAAGGCCTCAGTTAATGAGAAATCCTGAGCAAACATTCAGGCTAAAATTATCTACCCATAGGTAAAAGGACGATAAACTATAGGAAAAACTCAAGTAAATGACAGTAGAATAAGGCAAACATTTCATTGGACAGTTGAAATGTAAAGTAACTACATCACAAGTAACCTGTGGAATTGGTTACAGTAGCAAGTAGAAAAGCACTGAGAGCGCAGACCTCCGCCAAGGTAGTGTTTGTAGTTTCCTCCACTAGATGGCACTGAATGACCTCATATACAGATCAGTGATCTCATGCCCTATCTCCCAATAATAAAGAAACCTTTAAAAAAAAAACATTTCTGGATCCAGACGGTGATCCGGATCACCACCAAAATTTAATCCGTTGCTCCTCATCCCATTTCTAACAATTCCTGAAAATTTCATCCAAGTCTGTTCAGAACTTAAGTTATTTTGAACAATCAGACAAATGGACAAACTGATAACAGATAAATGCCAGCAAAAACATAACCTCCTTGTCAGAGGTAATGATAATTACAGCAGCAACTATTAACTATATCAGCTCTGAAATTAACCCTTTCATGCATGAATTGTAAGAGCTTTCAAACCCCCCCCCCTGTTTTTATTCCTCTTTAGACGTGGAAAAAATGCTTTAAATTTTTCTAATGAGCCTATTTTTTTCAAAAATGTCCACTCAGGAGGATACGCTGCATTTACTTTTTGACGTATAGAAATGTGTATTTACTGATGTGCTGTGTGAAAACTGAGATACATTTTTAAAATGTTGCTAATCTGTTTTCTCCTTTCTGACATTCTCTCACACTAGTTATTACTCACTTCGTGGAGGTAATATGCAAGGAAAAAAATAAGCAGTCACAGTCTAATAATCAATTGATTTACACTCAAACGTGTAACTATATCCACTGTATGTGGCAGTGGACTGAAATACAACAATTCTGGCAAGAACTGAAACAATGTCTCCAAAACATTGGACAGATTGAAGTACCCTTGATCCCACAGCTGTTTGTTAGGTTTATACCCAGAGAATCTGAAAATACAAAAGAATCAACAAATATTTGTAGACTTGAGCATATTATTAGCAAAAAGAGTCATCAACAGCATACATTCCACCATATAACCAGAACAGACCTGACACAGGTGATGGAAATGCCTGGTGACATGGAAACGGTGACCCTCTGCAGTGACTAATATCACAGATTTTTTTTTTTTTTTTCTTTCTTTAATAATATGGTTTATAATAGAGTAGAATAACGAGATCCCCAACCAAGAACTGGAATTAACTGGATGGGGGCAGCTGATCACAGTTTAAGTTGTTCAATAAATGTACTTGTATTTTATGTTACGGAAACAATAGAAAGAATGTTGGCCAAAAAACAAAACGTGCAACTGTAGATCAGGTTTATAAGAATAGCAAACTTATAGTTATAGTATGAATGTCAGTGTATGGGATGGTGCATAAGTGTCCACTGTGTTGCAGATATGGAACTAAAACAACAAAAGCCATGAATATAAAAGAACGGTTATAGAACAGCTGTCCACTGCAGTGAACACTAAGCATGAAAGGGTTAAACTCTTATGGGCTATTTTTGTTCTCATTCTATTTGTCCAAACAGCTGTACTTTTAGTCTTACCAGGCATTAAAATAAACTGAAGAAAACAAGGGTGGTCTAATAATTTTTTCCATGACTGTACAGTATGTTCTTTGAAGTGACGGTTTGACATTGAATACGCTCACAGAACATCAGAGGGAAATGCACTTTTCTTCGTTTCTATAAAAATGACACGATTTCGACGTAGGCACATATTTATAAGGTTCTATTTATGGGCCTCATTTGGGATGCATCGCGGCTGTGGAAGTGTATTCACGTCCTGTATGACCTCCACAGAGACGGGAGACGGGGCGAATCCTGCACACCGGCGGACCGGGAGGTTACCTGTTCGTGTCCTCTCGGCCGTCCCGTCCTTTTAAACACCTTCTACGATGGCTTATTTTTAACAGCAGGCCTAATTACAAGCAGACTCCCTCCGACGCATGCACGCGCTGTGTGTCCCTCAGATGATGAAATACTGCAGCTTTATCCAGGAGCTATCCGTAGGACTTTAGCCGTCTGTACCGGTATCAGTTTGTTTCCCGTCCCCTCTAACGCCACAGCTGACAAATCCTGTAATTGATTGCACCTTTGCTTGAGGCGGTCAGCTTTGCGACACGTTTCATTCAGCGCATAAACCTGTCAGAAATGAAATGAGCTAAAGCCCGCCCCCCTCCCTTTCCTCCGCCACAGTCAATGTTACGAAAGAGATTCCAATGTCAACCAGGTGTTCTCCACTTTCTCATTATGTATTAAGGTCATAATCAGTATTACGCACATAGTCTGGTTTTTATGTCTCCGCCCGCCCCCCCCTGTTCTAATGGGTTTACTGTGTCAGGGAGGCCTTCAGAGCACCGCCGTACAAGAACTTTGACAAATCAAGGTCAGATTAACTTCTGTCCCCGAGCCAGAAATACCAACGTGGTTTTTCTCGCCTGCTTTTTTTTTTTTTTTTTTCTGTCTACTCCATTGGGAATCGAACGTGTTAATGAACTTCAGAGGTGGAACATACCAGCAGTGAGCCTTTAATTCAACACTGTAGATTTTTGGGTCCCGTTACATTTCACCACTAATTGAAAACACACATGATTTTTTTTTTTTTTTTTTCTTTTCATTGATTCATTCATTTTCTACACCCGCTTTATCCTCACGGGGGTCGCATGGAGCCTATCCCAGCTACTTCAGGGTGAAGGCGGGGTACACCCTGGACAAGTCGCCAGTTCA